>WQNJ02000049.1:0-132500 GCA_016584745.2 Phylloscopus trochilus trochilus | reverse complement strand
GCGCTATTCCCACATTTTTTTCAGGAATGGGGAATGACCTCGGCATCCAAACTCTGGGCAGAGAAAAAAAAATCCTGGTGGTAAAAAAATTCCTGTCACCGTTTCCCAAAATTCCCGACACTGTTTCCCGAAATTCCCAGCTTTATTTCTGAATATTCCCTCCTTTCCAGGTGCCTCGGAGAGAAGCGGGAAGGGAAGCAACTCCTTTTCCACACCCTCACGGAGCGAGGGCCAGCGTGGAGAGAAATCCTTATATCCCACAGAAATCCCTGGAAGAGTCCAAGGCCAGGTTGGATAAAGCTTGGAGAAACCTGGGATAGTGGGAAGTGTCCCTCACGGGATGAGGAGATCCTTAAATTCCCTCCCAGCCCAAACCCTTCTGGGATTCCATGAGTCTGGATTTTCCCGGATTTGGGCAGCCTGTGCTCCCTTGTTGTATCCCTCTGGAACACTTCACTCCCTGAACCCCTTCCCAAAACTGGGATAGCGGGAGATGTCCCTCACGGGATGAGAAGATCCTTAAATTCCCTTCCAACACAAACCATTCTGGGATTCCATGAGTCCGGATTTTCCCGGATTTGGGCAGCCTGTGCTCCCTGAACCCCTTCCCAAACCTGGGATAGCGGGAGGTGTCCCTCACGGGATGAGATGATCCTTAAATTCCCTTCCAACCCAAATCATTCTGCAATTCCATGAGTCCATGCCCAGATTTTCCTGGATCTGGGCAGCCTGTGCTCCCTGAACCCCTTCCTGAACCTGGGATAGTGCAAGCTGTCCCTCACGGGATGAGAAGATCCTTAAATCCCCTTCCAACCTAAACCATTCTGTGACTCCATGAGTCCATGCCCAGATTTTCCCAGATTTGGGCAGCCTGTGCTCCCTGAACCCCTTCCTGAACCTGGGATAGCGGGAGGTGTCCCTCACGGGATGAGATGATCCTTAAATTCCCTTCCAAACCAAATCATTCTGCAATTCCATGAGTCCATGCCCAGATTTTGGCAGCCTGTGCTCCCTGAACCCCTTCCCAAAACTGGGATAGCGGGAGGCATCCCTCATGGAATGAAAAGATCCTTAAATCCCCTTCCAGCCCAAACCATTCTGCAATTCCATGAGTCCATCCACACCTGGATTTTCCCGGATTTGGGCACCCTGTGCTCCCTGAACCGGGGATAGCGGGAGGTGTCCCTCACGGGATGAGAAGATCCTTAAATCCCCTTCCAACCCAAACCATTCTGCGATTCCATGAGTCCATCCATGCCCGGATTTTCCCAGATTTGGGCAGCCTGTGCTCCCTGAACATGGGATGGTGGGAGGTGTCCCTCATGGAATGAAAAGATCCTTAAATCCCCTTCCAACCCAAACCATTCTGTGACTCCATGAGTCCATCCATGCCCGGATTTTCCTGGATTTGGGCAGCCTTTGCTCCCTGAACCCCTTCCCAAACCTGGGATAGTGGGAGATGTCCCTCACGGGATGAGAAGATCCTTAAATGCCCTTCCAGCCCAAACCATTCTGTGATTCCATGAGTCCATCCATGCCTGGATTTTCCCGGATTTGGGCAGCCTTTTTCCCCTGAACCCTTTCCTAAACCTGGGATGGTGGGAAGTGTCCCTCATGGGATTAAAAGATCCTTAAATTCCTTTCCAACCCAAACCATTCTGCAACTCCATGAATCCATGCCTGGAGTTTCCCAGATTTTGGCAGCCTGTGCTCCCCGAACCTGGGATAGCGGGAGGTGTCCCTCATGGAATGAAAAGATCCTTAAATCCCCTTCCAGCCTAAACCATTCTGGGATTCCATGAGTCCATGCCTGGAGTTTCCCAGATTTGGGCAGCCTGTGCTTGCTGAACCTGGGATAGTGCGAGGTGTCCCTCACAGGATGAGAAGATCCTTAAATCCCCTTCCAACCCAAACCATTCTGCGATTCCATGAGTCCATCCATGCCCGGATTTTCCCGGATTTGGGCAGCCTGTGCTCCCTGAACCCCTTCCCATGTCCGAGGCGTGCTCGGCATCGCCCTGCTCCTCCTGCCCGGATCCAACCCCTCCCTACCCCAAGGACGATTCCCAAGAGCGCTCCAGACCATCTCCAAACACCTCCAGGAGCAGAATTCCCACCCCAGCCCTCAGGGGAAGGGCGGATGTTCCCCAATCCGAGGGGTCGGAATGTTCCCCCTGAGGGGCCAGAGCTCATTTTCCATTCCTTAATCCCGCTCTGTGATTCCTGGGTTATTCCCAGGCCGGTCTGACCCGAACCATCCCTCCCTCTCCCGGATATTTCTGTCCATCCGCAGACAGTTGTCCTCCTTCCCTGTTTTCCAGCCAAACCCTCCATCCATATTTAGCTCCTCCAGCTTTTTCTCCTCATAAGTCCATCCCTCCAGCCCCTTCATCTTGTCCCACTTGGATTCCTCCCCAGGAATTCCAGCGCTGCCGAGGTGACCAGGAGCACGTCAAATCCCCCAAGGAGGAGCTGGACAAAAAAAACCAACAATTTTTATTTATGGGAAAATCCCTTTTTTAAAATATTTTTTTCAGGGGGTGGAAACGGGGATTTGGTGTTCCCTGCGAGACCTGGCCGGTGTCATCCAAACATTCCACGGAATTCCAGGGCACTGGGAGCAGCCAAAGGGTGGGGGTGACGTCCTGCTGGGTTATTTTTGTCACTGTCACCGGAGAGAGACGCCAGGAGATGAAGAGGAAGGGTTGGGAGCCCAGGAAAAGCAGGGAGAAAGGAACCCAAAAATTCCCTATCGGAATCCCGGCGGGGGGAAAAATCCCAGACTCCCTTTTATTTTTTTTCCCGTTTCCCTCGGGATCCTTTTGCTGCCCAAAAAGGAAGTTTCTCCCTGTGCCCCCTGTCCCCGGCCAAGGCTGGTGCTCACCTCGCTTTCCTTGGCTCTTCCGAAGGGTTTGCTCATCCAGGGCGGAGAAAACCTTCTCCCAGCTTTCCTTAAAAAAGTAGGAAGGACAAAGTCAGGGAGAGGAGTTGTGGATTCCCATCCCTGGCCAGTGCCCAAGGCCAGGGTGGACTCCGGGGCTCGGATCAACCTGGGATGGTGGGAAGTGTCCCTGCCCGATGGGATGGGATGGGATGGGATGGGATGGGATGGGATGGGATGGGATTTAAGGTCCCTCCAATCCCAAACCATCCCGCCCTGTGATTCCATGGAAAACAGGTTTTCGGCACATCCAAAGGATCCTGTGCCGCTCCAAATCCTCGCTTTTCCTCACGGATAAACAAAACACCAAGGAGCCCAGGGTGATTCCGGCTCTGGAGAGAGCTGGGATTGCTCCTTTCCCCAGCTTTCCAAACCCTTCGTGCTCCCCAGGGAATGGGCACGGCCCCGAGGCTGCCGGAGCTCCGGGAACCTTTGGATCCCACTCCCAGGGGTGCCCGGGGTGGGATTGTTGGGAAGCCTGTGCAGGGAAGAGTTGGATCCGTGATCCTTGTGATTCCTGATTCCACCATCCTTGTGATTCCTGATTCCACGATCCTCGTGATTCCTGATTCCACGATCCTTGTGATTCCTGATTCCACCATCCTCATGATTCCTGATTCCACCATCCCTGTGATTCCTGATTCCACCATCCCTGTGATTCCTGATTCCACCATCCTTGTGATTCCTGATTCCACCATCCTCGTGATTCCTGATTCCATCATCCTTGTGATTCCTGATTCCACCATCCTCGTGATTCCTGATTCCACGATCCTTGTGATTCCTGGTTCCACCATCCTTGTGATTCCCAATTCTTCCCATCAGAAGATCCCTGTGATTCCTGATTCCACGATCCTTGTGATTCCTGATTCCACCATCCCTGTGATTCCTGATTCCACGATCCTTGTGATTCCTGATTCCATGATCCATGTGATTCCTGATTCCACGATCCTCGTGATTCCTGATTCCACCATCCTCATGATTCCTGATTCCACGATCCTTGTGATTCCTGATTCCACCATCCTTGTGATTCCCAATTCTTCCCATCGGAAGAAGATCCCTGTGATTCCTGATTCCACGATCCTTGTGATTCCTGATTCCACCATCCTTGTGATTCCCGATTCTTCCCATCAGAAGAAGATCCCTGTGATTCCTGATTCCATGATCCTTGTGATTCCTGATTCCACCATCCTCGTGATTCCTGATTCCACCATCCTTGTGATTCCCGATTCTTCCCATCGGAAGCAGATCCCTGTGATTCCTGATTCCACCCCGCTGTGAGCGGACAGAGGCGCGAAGCCTCGAGCAGCAGAAGAAATTCCCTGCTCCCGGAGCAATTCCTTGGTGGGAATCCTGAGCGTGGAACGGCTTTAAATCATGGCAAAGCTCACGTAGCCCAAACGGCTTTTTTTGTCCCAAAACCGCAGCTTTTTTTTTTTTTGCAGCCCGACCCATCCGAAAATTCCTCTTCGGATTTAGAACAAAACCTCTCATTTTGCTCCTCCAGCCTGGTTTAAAAATAGGGAAACAACGGCCTCGCCTAAAAATAGGGAGACAAACTTTTCCCTAAAAAAAAAGATATAAAAATATAAAAATCTGCTTTTTTTAAAAATTCCTATTTATTCTTGCTGCCCAGGCCATGACTCAGCAAGGAATTTCTCCTTTGTGCACATCCCATCTTTATTCCCATCTCCTCCGGCCTCCGAGGAATTGGCTCCTGGCTCCAGGCAGTGGGAATCTGGGAAGCTGGGATGAAAAAGGAGCTCCGTGCCACTGGGAAACGCCCGTGGAATGGATTAACCTGCGCTGGGAATTAATCCACAGCGGGATGGGGAAGGGAATCAGGAGGGAAAAGGTGGGAAAACTCATGGGAGGGAAGGGAAGGGAAGGGAAGGGAAGGGAAGGGAAGGGAAGGGAAGGGAAGGGAAGGGAAGGGAAGGGAAGGGAAGGGAAGGGAAGGGAAGGGAAGGGAAGGGAAGGGAAGGGAAGGGAAGGGAAGGGAAGGGAAGGGAAGGGAAGGGAAGGGAAGGTCCATGTGAAACAAAGAAAACAAGGAATTCATTCCCAGCATCTCATCCCCGGCAGGTGTTTGCCCAGCCCTGGGAAAACCAGGATCCATCCCAAAACTGACGACCTGGGAAGACAAAATGGTGTCACTTGGAATGTCCCCACATTCCTTCTTTTTCCCCCCAGGTTTATCTGCTGAGGGTGGTGTCCCACGTTCTGGAATATCCCTGTGGTCACGGCTCCGGCTCCTGCTGCCTTCCCGACCTCCTCACTGGGATGAGGGGCAGGAAAGATCTCGGATCCGTGAAGGGCGCTTCCCAAAAAATAACGGAACCATCCCCGTGTTTCCAACACCAGATCCAGCCCAAATCCCAAACACAGCCCCATTCCAGCTCCTGGGAGGAATATTTACTCCAGCCCAGCCAAGCTGGCACATCCCGAATTCCGCTTTCCTCCCAGGACACAGCTGGGAGGCAGGAGGAGGTGGGATAACATCGGCTCCTGGTGGGAGCTGCTGCTGCTGCTGCTGCCAAGAGCGAAAAATCCTGGGAGCTCTCCCAGATGGAGACCCCATTCCAGGGCCTGGATCCCAGCCTGTGTTGCTCCTCTCCCACCCACTGGAGTGGAGCAGATGGATCTGAGCTCCCGTGGGACTCCGGGATAATCTGGCAGGAGCGAGGAGTGAGAAAGTGGGATTTTTATTTTTTTTTTTAATTTTTATATTTTTTTTTCTCTTTAGCTCTTCCAAGGAAACTTCGCTTCTTTCTTGGCACAGACACTTCCCGTGGGCATGGAGTGATAGGACAAGTGGGAACGGCTCCAAGCTGGGAGAGGATGGGTTTGGATGGGATCTTGGGAAGGAATTGTTCCCTCAGAGGATGGGGAGGGGCTGGGCTGGAATTCCCAGATTTGCTGTGGCTGCCCCTGGATCCCTGGCTGTGCCCAAGGCCGGGTTGGACATTGGGGCTTGGATCCACCTGGGATCCAAGTGGGAAGTGTTCCTGCCCTTGGCAGGGGTGGGAATGGGATGGGATTTAAGGTCCCTTCCCACCCAAACCATTCCAGGATTCTGGAGCCCCTCTGCTCTGGAGCCAGGCTGGGAGAGCTGGGAATGTTCCCCTGAACCTACAGAATCTACATCCAGCCTATGGGAACTACAGCATTACAATGCTACTCTACAGACCAAAATCCTGAAAAACCACCTTATCCCTGATACCTGAGAAGGTCCAACCCTTTATTCATCCTTTTGTCCTGGCAGGGCTGTCACTGACTCACCCAGCCCAGTCTTTTCAGCTAACCTCATCACCCTCTTCCTGCCCAGCACCTTACAGTTCAAATTTTGCTTTCAATTCCATTCCTCGTGTAGGTTTCACACTCTTAGAATCTTTTACCAATAAATCATCTCTGCAGGGCCCAGCTACTTCATCCTCTCCAACAAGCAGAACTTCAGAAAAAAACTTTAGAAGAACGGGGGGACAGCTGATGGTGGATTTAGAGACGGATTCCGGTCCTATCCCTGCCCATCCCGCTTTCCCAGGGGAATATCGGAGCCTTGGGGCTCTCCATGAGATCCTGGAGCTCTTCAAGCCTCCCCTGAGGCCCAAATCCTCCACGGGGAGGTTTTCCAGGAGAACTTGCAGCATTCCCATCAACGTCTCTTTGAGCATTTATGGCCATTCCAGGGATTTTCTGGGTGCTCCGGGGAATTTCCAGGACTCCAGACTCCTCCAATAACAGCCGGAGGTGGCGTTTGCTGCCGATTAATTAAACCGGTTTAATTGATTAGGGTGGTGTCCTGGGTTCCACTGTAAAATTGTGCCCAAAGGTCTGTATTCCATCCCCATGAGCCGTTGGAGCCAAGGTGGGGCCGTGTTTTCCTGATCTTCTGATAACCAGCCCAACAATGCCTTCCCAGAAGACGTTATCTCTGGTTAATGGGCCATCAAGGACCCATTTGCATGACTGATCGGATGAAATCATCCCATTGTGAGATGCTCTGCCCAGGGGGAGGAGCCAAGCATTCCCACCTGGATATAATCCAGGGTTGGAGACCTCACGAGCAGCTTCTATCCACTGAACTCTCAGAGGAGACAAGAGCTACCAGACGTTTCTACAGGAATCACTGCTTTGACAAGAACATCTCATCTGGATTCCTGGAGGAAGACTGGACCCTTTCTCATCATCCCTGGACCCTTCTCACCACCCCTGGACCCTTCTCATCATCCCTGGACCCTTCTCACCATCCCTGGACCCTTCTCACCATCCCTGGACCCTTCTCACCACCCCTGGACCCTTCTCATCATCCCTGGACCCTTCTCACCACCCCTGGACCCCTTCTCACCACCCCTGGACCCTTCTCACCATCACTGGACCCTGGTTCTACAGGATCATCTCTGCTCCAGCGGAACCACATCTGCCGCTCCAGGAGGATTTCCGGACTGCTTCAAACACCCTGACCAACAGGGTGTTAGGTTGTATCATTCCATTTATTTCACCTTTTTTCCTCTCTTCTTCTATTAAATTGTATCTCTGACTGCGAGTCTCACTGGTTTTGCTTTCAAACCAGCACAGGTGGTGTTGGATCAAAGGTTGGGTTTGGATCTTCCCGGAGGCCTTTCCCAGCTTGGCCGGCTCCATTCCGTGATTCCATGATTCCATGGAGGCCCCAGCTCAGGACAGCAGTGTCCAGGATATTCCCTGTAGAATTCCAGGGTGATTTTATCCATTTTCTTTATTTTTTTTTAATCCATCCACTACAATTTCAGCAGATATTCCCTGTAGAATTCCAGGGTGATTTTATCCATTTTCTTTATTTTATTTTTTTTTAATCCCTCCACTACAATTTCAGCAGTGTCCAGGATATTCCCTGCAGAATTCCAGAGTGATTTTATCCATTTTTTAAATTTTTTTTAATCCCTCCACTACAATTTCAGCAGTGTCCAGGATATTCCCTGTAGAATTCCAGAGTGATTTTATCCATTTTTTAATTTTTTTTTTTTATCCCTCCACTACAATTTCAGCAGTGTCCAGGATATTCCCTGCAGAATTCCAGGCTGATTTTATCCATTTTTTTTAATTTTTTTTTTTTTTTATCCCTCCACTACAATTTCAGCAGTGTCCAGGATATTCCCTGCAGAATTCCAGGGTGACTTTATCCCTTTTTTTTTTATTTTCTTTTTTTTTATCCCTCCACTACAATTTCAGCAGATATTCCCTGTAGAATTCCAGGGTGATTTTTATCAATTTTTTAATTTTTTTTTATCCCTCCACTACAATTTCAGCAGATATTCCCTGTAGAATTCCAGGGTGATTTTCATCCATTTTTTAATTTTTTTTTTTTTATCCCTCCACTACAATTTCCACCTCGCTGAGGCAAAACACTCCAGGAAACTCCATCGGTGTCCCAGAATTTATTTCTGACCCATTTCTTTTTCCTGCATTTTTGGGTGTTTTTGTGGGGGGGGGGGGGGTTGTGATTGTTGGGTTTTTTTGGGGTTTTTTTTTGTTTGGTTTTTTTTTTTTTTTTTTTTTTGTTTATGTTTTTTGGTGTGTTGATTTTTTTTTTTGGTTTTGGGGTTTTTTTTAATTTTTGGGGGTTTTTTTTGGTGTGTTGGGTGGTTTTTTTGTTTCTTTTTGGGGGGGGTTAAAATTTTTTGGGGTTTTTTTTGGTGTGTTTTTGGTGTTTTTTTTTAATTTTGTTTTGTTGTTTTTTTTCTTTGTTTGTTTTGTTCGTTTTTGGGTTTTTTTGGTGTTTTTTTTTTTTTTTTTGTCCCAGTGTTCCAGCTACTGTGCATCCCCCCCCTCTCAAGGAACAAATAGGATTCAAATAACAATAAATAATATAACATTAAACACATAATATTTATTTAATATATAATTATATTAAATATAATATACTTTATAAAATAATAAATAATAAGTAATAAGTAATAAGTAATAAGTAATAAGTAATAAGTAATAAATAATAAATAATAAATAATAAATAATAAATAATAAATAATAACAGCTCCCCAAACTTGTGACATTTCCATTTATTTCCTGCTTTTACCCTGCTCCAATCCCTCTCCTCCCCCTCCCTCCCTTTCTCCCCAGCTCTGTAAAAATAGAATTCCCAGCTCTAAAGCCTGGGAAAATCCAAACCCCTCCCTGCATTCCCCCTTCAACACCAGCAGTTCCCACAAATTGGAGATTTCCCCTCCCTCCTCCATGGGTTTTCTCCTTTCTTTTGAGGTTTTTTTGGATTTTTTTTATTATTATTTTTATTTTTTATTTGTTTTTTTTGGCACTGGACAGGAATTGGGAGATTCGGGGTGAATCGGGGTTAGAAGGGAAAGGAGCGAGGAAGGAAAAAAAGGGGAGGAAAAGAAAAAAATTCCACCAGAGGAGCAGCCCCGGAATTCTTCCCTGCTCCAGCTCCTCCTTTGAACTGGATACACCCCCTCTCTCCTTAATCAGGAACAAATTTCCAGAGCTGGATGGGAAAGTTTGGACAAAACATTTTATTTTTTTTTTTTTCTTACGGGTCACTGTCAGCTCACTCCGCAGAACAAATTTATATTTTTATTTATATTTATTATTGTCTGTCCCCACCCCCCTTTCTTCCCCTTTTTAAAATCTTCTTTTCCATCTTTTTTTTTCCCATTTTTTTAGGTGGAAGTGGTGGCACCCAGGGGTCAGTGATGTCCTGCTGATGTCACCTGGGGCTCCTGGGTGAGGAGGAATTGTCCCTTCCTTGGCTGTGGAGCAGCTTGGACACGTCCCCGGCACAGGGGCGGGAAATGGGGAGTTTGGAATTGGGAATGAGGTGCTGGAGCTGGAAAATGGGGAGCTGGAATTGGGAATGAGGCGCTGGAACTGGAAAATGGGGAATTTGGAACTGGAAATGAGGTGCTGGAACTGGAAAATGGGGAATTTGGAACTGGAAATGAGGTGCTGGAGCTGGGAAATGGGGAATTTGGAATTGGGAATGAGGCGCTGGAACAGGAAAATGGGGAGTTCAGAATGAGTTTGAGCTGTTGGAACTGGAAAATGATGAATTTGGAACTGGGTTTGAGCTGTTGGAAGTGGGAAACGGGGGGCTTGGAGCTGGGAATGAGCTGTTGGAACTGGAAAATGGGGAATTTGGAACCGGGAATGAGGTGCTGGAACTGGAAAATGGGGAGTTCAGAATGGGTTTGAGCTGCTGGAACTGGAAAATGGGGAGTTTGGAACTGGGAATGAGCTGTTGGAATTGGAAAATGGGGAATTTGGAATTGGGAATGAGGTGCTGGAACTGGAAAATGGGGAGTTTGGAATGGATTTGAGCTGCTGGAATTGGAAAATGGGGAGTTCATTGGAAGTGGGAAAATGGGGAATTTGGAACTGGGAATGAGGTGCTGGAGCTGGAAAATGGGGGGTTTGGAATTGGGAATGAGGCGCTGGAACAGGAAAATGGGGAGTTCCGAATGGGTTTGAGCTGTTGGAAGTGGAAAATGGGGAATTTGGAACTGGGAATGAGGTGCTGGAACTGGAAACGGGGGGCTTGGAATGGGTTTGAGCTGCTGGAAGTGGAAAATGGGGAGTTAAGAACGGGTTTGAGCTGTTGGAAGTGGGAAATGAAGAGTTTGGAAGTGGCCTCGAGCTGTTGGAATGGGAAAATGAGTTTGGAGCTGTGAATGAGACTTGGAGGTGGAAAATGGGGAGTTTGGCGTGGGTTTGAGCTGTTGGAACCGGAAAATGGGTAGTTTGGAACGGGGCACGGGCTGTCAGGAGCAGAAAACGAGGAGTTTGGAATGGCTTTGAGCTGCTGGAGCCGGAAAACCTCATCCCTTTTCCAGGGCCTTTGGATCTCACCCTGCAACTCTGGATTTCAGGGATGCTTCCAGCAGCATCCAGGCCTTGGCTCTGCCATTCCAAGGAACCTGCAGCCCTCTTCCTGGGTTGTTGGAGGTCTCCAACCTTTAATTTCAGGGATGCTTCCAAGCCTCGGCTGTGCCATTCCCCAGAACCTGAGGAGTCTCATCCCTTTTCCAGGGCCTGGCTGAACCTCTCCAAGGAATCCCTGAGGTTGGAAAAAAATCCTCTGGGACTGAATCCAGCCGTGCTGGAACTGGGAATGAGCTGCTGGAACTGGAAAAGGCTCAGGTGATGCGTGAATATCCCAGTGGCAAAGCTCTGGATGTTCCTGGACAGCTCAGGGCTAAGTTTATCCTCCTGGCACATTTTCCATGGAAAGTGAGGCTGTGGGGGAGCGGGAGGAACAGGAATGGGGCACCCAAGACCTCACCACACCGAGACAGGGATGGCTGGAATCTCCTTCCTGGCACTTCCCTCCTTCCTGATGGATCTGCACCTTCAGGGGGCTGAGCTGCCCTTCTTCCCAACCCTTCCCAACCAATTCCCGGCCCTGGAGCCGAGCTGCCCAGGAAGTTTTGGGACTCTGGGCTGGTCTGGAGCTCAAGTCAAACCCTGCCTTGAGCTCCTTGGCCGGAATTCCTGATGCTCAGCCAGGTTCCTTCCCAGCCTGGCCCAGGGTGCTCCAGCCCCGCTTCCCTGCCCAGAACAAAGGGTGGTTTCCAGCCCTGGCCAGAGGAAGCACTCAGAGTGCCCAAAGCTGCTCCAGAGGGAAAAGCTGGAAGAGATTGGGACAACTGGGAATGTTCTGGGAGCAGGCAGGGGAGAGGCTTTGTCGGGGGAGCTGGCAGAACAGGGAAGTCCTTTTTTCCCAGTTTTCTGTGGAATCCTGGCAGCTTCTGGGGCTGGGTTTGAGCAGGAGGCACCTCCTCGGGTTCCTTCCTCCTTTCTCCTCCTCGGGTTCCTTCCCCCTTTCTCCTCCTCGGGTTCCTTCCTCCTTTCTCCTCCTCGGGTTCCTTCCTCCTTTCTCCTCCTTGGGTTCCTTCCTCCTCCTCCTCCTCCTCCTCCTCCTCCTCCTCCTCCTCCTCCTCCTCCTCCTCCTCCTCCTCCTCCTCTCTGCAGCACTGGGACCCAGTGGTTTTCCCATCCCTCTTTCCAAACCCCTTCTTGATTCCCTTCTTCTTCCCGCAGGAGGAATCCACGGGATCCAAAAGGGCCTTGGAGCGTCTCCCACCCCTCAGGAGATGTTGCTGAGCCCAAGGCTTGGGGTCTCCTTGATGCCTCAGATTTGAGTTTTCATATTTTCAGGTTCTGTGCTGCCTGAGGATGGAGTTCTGAGCCTCACATTGTCAGTCAGCTCTGCACAGAGCAGGGACACAAAACAAATCCTGGTCCTGCTGAGCACCAAGGACAACTTTCAGCCCCAAAAAGCACAAACAAGGGTGGCTGGAGGGAGGAACAAGCAGGATGGGACCTCACAGCCTGGAGCTGGAATTGGGGACAATCAAACCCCAATGTGCAAATGGACCAAAACTGATAAAAATGTAAAATCTCCTGATCAAGCAGCCACACATTTTGGTGTGACCATTCCCAACCCACCCTGGGTGCAGCCTGGGTCAGGCTCCTGGGATGCCCAGGGTGGACATCACAACTTTCAGCCCAAAAGCACAAACAAGGGTGGCTGGAGGGAGGAACAAGCAGGATGGGACCTCACAACCGGGAGCTGGAATTGGACAATCAAACCCCAATGTGCAAATGGACCAGAACTGATAAAAATGTAAAATCTCGTGAGGGGGCAGCCATGGTGTGTGGCCATTCCCAACCCACCCTGGGTGCAGCCTGGGTCAGGCTCCTGGGATGCCCAGGGTGGGTCCTGGAAGCCTTTTAATAAATATCCTCTACTTTAATGAATCTCTAATAAATATCTATTTTAATAAATCTCTAATAAATATCTATTTTAATAAATCTCTAAGGAATCTCTAATAAATATCTGTTTTAATAAATCTCTACTTTAATGAATCTCTAATAAATACCTATTTTAATAAATCTCTACTTTAACAAATCTCTACTTTATTCTCCAGCTCTGCCCAACCTCTGCCTCAGCTCAGACTTCCCAAGGCATCACCCTCTCCCCTCACACGTGGGGTCCCCTCTGCCCCTGTCCCACCTCCCCTGGCTTCTCCCGGAGCATCCCAAGAGTTAATTAACCACGGGGATAACGAGCTGCCCCACTGCTGGGGGGATTCATTTTTAACAGGATTTATCCCTGGCTTTTTTTTGTGGGGGAAAGCTGGGCCGAGGATGGGGGCTGAGGGCAGAACCAGGCCCTGGAAAGGCGACTTTAGGGGAAAAAAAAACAATAATTGGATTCATGTGTCCCGCAGGCAGATCCCAAAGCAAGGTCAGGGGTGCTGGGGGCAGAGAGCTGAGCTTTACAGTCATTCATTTCCCAGCGGTGTCAACAGCTCGTTTCGGGGCCAGGCCCTGACGACTGCTGGACTTTGGGACGGGTGACTCATCCCCCTTTGCTTCCAGAGCCATTTTTATCCAGGATCGTGGCCTGGCTGAGCCACAGAAATCTTCCTTCCCCTGCCTCTTCCCAGGAGCGGGAGGGAGGCGGCAGGGCCGGGCCTGGCGGGAGGAAGGGAAAAGGTTTTTTTTTTTTGGTGAGGTTTTGGTCAGTGGTGCCCTCTGAGAGGGGAGACCTCCGCTCCCGGATGGTTTTGGGGGGTTTTGGGATTTTGTTTGGCTTTTTGAGGTGTCCCTTCTTTCCCCACTGGACAGACCTCAGGGTTGGGACGCTCCCTCTTTTCCCAGGCCTGCAGATCCTGCTGACAAGGGAGTCAGGAATCATCCCAGGCCAGGAATTCCTGGGCCTGGCATCCAAGTGCTCCACGGATTTTGTCCCCAACTGTCGCTGTGGGACACGATCAATGAGACACGGACCCGTGGTTCAGGAGGCTGATGCTCTGAGAAAGGGGCTGGTTTATTCTCAGAACCTGTTTTTATACCTTTTTACAATGTGCCCACCTGAGAGGTGGGATCTTTTTATTAAATTATTAAATATAATTTATTTATGTGACTCATTGGCCACATCAAGGGTCAACAAGCAAAGCCCCTCCTTAGGAGAGGGAAAAGTGAAAAACAAGAGAGTTTACAGAGAGTGACCTTGTTTACTGCCTCAATCCCTGGGAAAGAGTTTAAGAAAAATGCAAACATGGCAAACAGTGACTACACCCAACAGGTGGAGTTTTGGGGCTGCAGAGGCCCCTGGTCCCCGTCAGCCAGGAAGGGTGGAGATCTCCTCGTGGTGGATTTTGGGGAAGAGGGAGGTGGATGAAATTAAAATGGAAGCCAGATCCGATTAAAATCGTTAAAATCAGATTGGACAGGATGTCAGGAAGAGCTTTACTCCGAGGGGCTGGAATTCCCAGATTTGCTGGGGGTGCCCCTGGATCCCTGGCAGCATCCCAGGCCAGGCTGGACATTGGGGCTTGGATCCACCTGGGATGGTGGGAGGTGTCCCTGGACATGGATGGGGTGGGGCTGGATGAGCTTTAAGGTCTCTTCCTACCCCAACATTCCAGGATTCTGGAGCCCTTCTGCTCTGGAGCCAGCCTGGGAGAGCCGGGAATGTTCCCCTGGAGAAGGGAAAACTGCAGGGAATGCTCCGAGTGCCTGCAGGGGCTCCAGGAGAGCTGGAGAGGGGCTGGGGACAAGGGCTGCAGGGACAGGAGACAGGGAATGGCTTCCCACTGGGAAAAGTGACATTGAGCTGGGATTGGGGCAGGAATTCCTGGCTGGGAGGGGCTGGGCTGGATCCATCCCATCCCTGCATCCATCCATGACTGGGAGAGCTGGGAAAAGGATCATTCCCAGCCCCAAAAGGCCAGAGTTTGGGATGTTCTGGAAGTTTGGGAATGGGGGGTGAGGTCAGGGATGGTGGGAGAGCTGGGAATGTTCCCCTGCAGAAGGGAAAACTGCAGGGAATGCTCCGAGTGCCTGCAGGGGCTCCAGGAGAGCTGGAGAGGGGCTGGGGACAAGGGCTGCAGGGACAGGAGACAGGGAATGGCTTCCCACTGGGCAAGGGGATCTTGGGCAGCAATTCCTGGCTGGGCTGGAATTCCCAGCTTGGCTGGGGCTGCCCCTGGATCCCTGGGAATGTCCAAGGCCGGGTTGGACATTGGGGCTTGGAGTCACCTGGGACGGTGGGAGGTGTCCCTGCCCATGGATGGGGTGGGGCTGGACGAACTTCTTCTATTCCCAAACTTTTCTATGATTCCATGGAATTCCTTTCCAGCCGACTTTTCAGCAACCTGGGACAGCTGGAGGTATCCAGGGGGGTGGCGTGGGGTGGGATCTACGGCCCCTTCCCAACAAACCACCCCACAATTCCATGATTTCACCCAGCAGCCAGATTTCCTCCTTCCTTTCCCGGTGCACTGGGATCACATCGTTCCCACCGCTGTCTCCTCGGAACGACCCTTTGGAGCCAACGGAGCCGTGCCGGGCTCCTGCCCTTCCCTGCAGGCACGGATCCCAGCCCAGCCCTTGGCTCCGGGGTGCATCCATCAGGGATGAGCTCAGTTTCCACTCTCAGGCGCTGACGGAGCCGAGCTGGGAAGGATCCGTGTCCCTGCGGCTGGAGACGGAGCGTGTCCTCCCACCAGGGAGCCGGGACAGGGGACGGACTCTTGGCAGAGCCGAGGAAATTCCACTTTTCCGGTAGCAAAAGGTCGGGACACAGCCCCGAACGTGGCCGGTCCCGTCCCAGCAGGGGAAAAAAAAAGAGCTTTTTATGGAATGGCTCTGTCCTTCTTCTCTCAGGAGAAAAGCCTTTTGGGAACACCCCGACGGAAAGGAGGCTGAAGAGGGAGATTCCGGGCGTTCTTCGCCGAGCCTCTCCGGGGAATCCTGTGGAAGCAGGGAGCTGGTTCCAACCTCCTGCTGTCCCAAAAATCCCCATCTCAGCCAGCTCGGGGTGACCTCTGGGTGACACTCTCAAAGCCACAGGCCTGAAAAAAAAAAAAGGGAGAGCTGCTCCTCCTTCTCCTTCCTCCCTCCCTCCTCTCCGTGGCCGTGGAACGCCGAGCCGGGAATGCCGAGCAACATCCCGGCCTTCCAAGAAAACCGGGGCCTGGCCACCTTTAGCAGGGAACAATGGGGAAGGCTGAGGACACGGCCACGAGAGCTGGCTGTGGTTAACCTCGCTCCAACCCCAGGAAATTCCAGCAAACCCTAAAACAAATCCGATGGCCACGGCTGTTTGCTCCCCCGGGGGGAGAGCCGGGAATAGAATCCAGAGCTCCCGGGGAAAGGGAGGAGGAGGAGGGGGAATGCGATGGGGGGGAGGTGGCCACTGGATGTGGATGTTCTGCTGTGGTTCCGTGTGGGATGAGCTGGAGCCGAGGCCACGGAGTGGAGGGGAAGGGGGGAAAGCGGGATTCTGGCAGGGAAATCGGGAGCGGGGAAAACGTTCCAGAGGATCCGTGGATCCAGAGGGCTGTGTGAGGTGGTTGGAGCCTCCCAAGGGAGAAGGGACTCACCTGGAGCCGAGGGGTCAGGGATTCCCGAGGTTTTCCTGTCCCTGCTCCTGGTCGTTTGGGTGACCTGAGCCAAGCAGGACTGAAGGCTCTGGATGGGAGTCTCAGGCTGGAGCGGTGGTGGGGAGCGTGATCCCTGCGGTGGGAGCGGCGGGAATGGCTTCCAAACTGAGAAACAGGAGGTTGGGCTGGGATCTTGGGCAGGAATTCCTGGCTGGGATGGAATTCCCAGCTTGGCTGGGGCTGCCCCTGGATCCCTGGCAGTACCCAAGGCCGGGTTGGACTTTGGGGCTTGGATCCACCTGGGATGGTGGGAATTGTCCCTGAACATGGATGGGGTGGGATGAGCTGATCCTTGAGGTCCCTGCTCACCCAAACCATTCCAGGATTCTGGAGCCCCTCTGCCCTGAAACCAGGCTGGGAGAGCTGGGAATGTTCCCCTGGAGAAGGGAAGGCTCCAGGGAGAGCTGGGAGCCCCTGGCAGGGCCTGCAGGGGCTCCAGGAGAGCTGGAGAGGGGCTGGGGACAAGGGCTGCAGGGACAGGAGACAGGGAATGGCTTCCCACTGGGCAAGGGGAGCTTGGGCAGGAATTCCTGGCTGGGCTGGAATTCCCAGCTTGGCTGGGGCTGCCCCTGGATCCCTGGCAGTGCCCAAGGCCGGGTTGGATCCACCTGGGATGGTGGGAGGTGTCCCTGCCCATGGATGGGGTGAAGTTTAAGGTCTCTTCCCACCCAGACCATTCCATGATTCCATGTGCCTCAGGCCAGTGGCAATCTCTGTGTCTCTTTATTCCAAATACAAATTCATGGAATTTATCATTAAGCTTGGAGAAGACCTCTGAGCTGGTCACCACTAACCCACAGCCTCAAGCGCCACATTCCCACATTTTTTTAAAACACTTCCAGACATGGTGAGTCCATCACCTCCCTGGGACTGTTCCAGCGTTGGAAAACCCTTTTTGTGAGGAAAAAAACAAAACAAAACAAAACAAAACAAAACAAAACAAAACAAAAACAAAAACAAAAACAAAAAAAAAAAACAAAAAAACCAAACAAAAACAAAAACAAAAACAAACAAAAAACCCCCACAAAAACAACAACAACAAAAAAAAAAAAAACCAAAAAACAAACAAAAAAAAACAAGAAAAAAAACCCAAAAAACCCCACAAAAAAAAACCCAAAAAACCCCCCAAAAACCCAAAAAAAACCCCCAAAAAAACCCAAAAAAAACCACCCCCAAAAAAAACCAAAAAAACCCACCCCCCCAAAAAAACCCCAAAAAACCCCAAAAAAACCACCGAAAAAAGACCCCCAAAAACAACCAAGAAAACCCCAAAACTCCCAATATCCAACCTGAACCTCCCCGGGCACAACTTGGGGCCACCTCCAAGTTCTGTCCCTCGTTCCTGGGAGGAGAGGCTGGATCCTGAGGGATTCTGGATGACACCTGGAGCGCTGGGAGCGGGGACCAGTCCTGCAAAAAAAAGGATCCAGGCTGGAGTCAACACCCAGAGGTGAGGGACGGATCCATCCGTGTCCCAGGAATGCCTGGATCCGTGTCCCAGGAATGCCTGGACGTGGCACTCAGGGCTGGGACAAGGAGGGGATGGGGTCACACCTTGGATCTGCTGACCTTGGAGGGCTTTTCCCCACCTGGAGAATTCCTTGATCTCCAAGAAATTTCCAAGCCTGGTGGATCCTGCTGCCCAGGGACCCCCGGGGGTTTTATTGGGTGGGTTTGTTGGTGTTTGTTTGTTTGTTTGTTTGGGGTTTTTTTGGGTTTTGTTTGTTTGTTTGGGGTTTTGGTTTTGTTTTTTGTTTGCTTTTGTTTTTTGTTTTTTGTGGGTTTTGTTTGTTTGGGTTTTTGTTTTTATTTTTGTGTTTTGTTTGTTTGTTGTTTTTTATTTTTTGTTTGGGTTGGATTTTGGGTTTTTTTTGTTTTTTGTTTGTTTGGGGTTTTTTTTGTTTTTTTGTGGGTTTTTTGTTTTGTTTTTTGTTTGTTGGGGTTTTTGTTTTTATTTTTGTTTGTTTGTTGTTTTTTAATTTTTTGTTTGGGTTGGGTTTTTGGGGTTTTTTGTTTGTTTGGTTTAGTTTTTTTGGTTTTTTTGGTGGGTTTTTTGTTTGTTTTGGTTTTTTGTTTGTTGCAGTTTTTGTTTTTATTTTTGGGTTTTTTTGTTGTTTGTTTGTTTGGAGGTTTTTTATTTTTTTGTTTGGGTTGGGTTTTTTGTGTTTTTTTGTTTTGTTTTGTTTTGCTCAGTTTTATGTTTGGGGGTTTTTTTGGCTTTTGTTTTTGTGGGTTTTTTTGGTTTTTTTGTGTTTTTTGGGGGGTTTTTTTGGGTTTTTTTTGTGGAGAAGGTTCCAGCTGCATTACTGATCACCTTGATGATTTTGTGCTGATTTTTTCTGGTCGGATTTTTTTTTTTTTTTGTGAATTCTTCTTTTGGCCAACAAGAGAATTGGGAGGCCGCAGGAACAGCAGGAATCACCTCCGCAGCCCAGGGGATTTGGGAACCACAAAATTCACCCGGCTGGAGCAACCTGGAGCTGGAGGCACTTCCTTGGAATCCTTGGAACAGGCCAAGCCTAGCCAGCTCAGCTGTTTTACTGGGAAAACTGGAATTTCGAGGAGCCTGGATGCAGGGAAAGAAGGGAGTGGCCCAAGGAGAGATTCCTTAAAAAGAAGAGGATATTTTTCTTTTTTTTTTTTTTTTCCCCAAGTCACACCCACTTCCATTTTCCAGGTGACAATTTTCCAGCCCTGCTATCCCAAGGAATTAAAGAGGGGAAATAACCACCTCTCCTCCTCCTCCTCCTCCTCCTCCTCCCCACAAACCGAATTCCAGGGAGCAAATCCCTCTGGATCAGGAGATGTGGAACAGGACGAGCAGGTCCCAGCTGGAATTTTTTTTGCTGAGCTCTTTTTTTTTTTTTGGCTTCCAGGTCGTCCCTTCCTGGCAGGTAAAGCCCCAATGCAGCACAGGTGAGGCTGCCTCATTAGCAGCAGCTAATTAGGGCAGGCCTTGGGTGCTGTTAATTAACGTGGGGCAGGAGCAGCCTTGTTTTTAAAAGGGGTTTATTAAGAAAGAATGAATTCGTTCGCAGCTGTGAGGGTTTATTTTATTTTATTTTATTTTATTTTATTTTATTTTATTTTATTTTATTTTATTTTATTTTATTTTATTTTATTTTATTTTTTTAAATCCAGGAGAGCTGAGTCAGGGATGGGGTGGTGGCAGCAGCTGAGGGAGGTGAGGATGGAGATTTTTGTGCTGAGGGCTTTTTTTTTTCCCCATGTGAAGGGTTAAAAAGTTGAATGAAAAATTTTTAGTTTGCCTTTGAGAAATGTGGAATTTTTTTGCTGTGAGGTAAAAAACACCAAGGGAAACACTTGGAAATTTGGATTCCTGGAAGATTTGGGCTCTGCTCCCTTCTATTCCTGATCAGAGAAGATGGAGATGTTCCTGAAATTCCTTTTCTTTTAGAGTTTATCTGGAAAATATTGATTAAAACCAATGTGTTGGTTGTGGAGCTCCTGCCGGTGAATCAGGAGGGGCCTGGCCCAGGATGGAGCTGGTCCTTGGGCTCAGATCAGCAGAGCTGGGTTTGGAGGTCACAAGGGCTGGAGTCAGGGACGGGCTGGTGGCAGCAGCTGGTGGAGGTGAGGATGGAGATTTTTGTGCTGAGGGTTGTTTTTCCCCATGTGAAGGGTTAAAAACTTGAATGAATAATTTTTAGTTTGCCTTTGAGAAAATTGGGATTTTTTGCTGCGAGGTAAAAAGACACCAAGGGAAACACCTGGAAATTTGGATTCCTGGAAGATTTGGCTTCTTCTCTTTTATATTCCTGATCAGAGAAGACTGAAATGCTCCTGGAACCCCTTTTCCAGTGTTCCTCTGGGAAAATATTGATTAAAACCAATGTGTTGGTTGTGGAGCTCCTGCCGGTGAATCAGGAGGGGCCTGGCCCAGGATGGAGCTGGTCCTTGGGCTCGGATCAGCAGAGCTGGGTTTGGAGGTCACAAGGGCTGGAGTCAGGGACGGGCTGGTGGCAGCAGCTGATGGCAGTAAGGATGGAGATTTTTGTGCTGAGGGTTGTTTTGTTTTTCCCCCACGTGAAGGGTTAAAAACTTGAGAGAAGAATTTTTAGTTTGCCTTTGAGAAGTGTGGATTTTTTTTTGCTGCGAGGTAAAAAGACACCAAGGGAAACACTTGGAAATTTGGATTCCTGGAAGATTTGGGCTCTTCTCTTCTTTATTCCTGATCAGAGAAAATGGAGATGTTCCTGGAATTCCTTTTCTTTTAGCATTCCTCTGGAAAATACTGATTAAAACCAATGTGTTGGTTGTGGAGCTCCTGCTGGTGAATCAGGAGGGGCCTGGCCCAGGATGGAGCTGGTCCTTGGGCTCGGACCAGCAGAGCTGGGTTTGGAGGTCACAAGGGCTCAGCTTCCTAGTGTGATTCACAGAGAGGGCTCCCAAGCCGCCTCTTATCTCCAATCACCCGCCCTGTTTGTCCTCCCTGCCCTTTCCACCTTGATGAAAAGCTTCCAAGGGCTGGATAATGGTTGGGATAATGGGATCCTGGAGCCAGGGCCCAGGCAAAAACACTTCCTGCTGAACTCAGCTTGGCCAATAATTCCGCTTGGCTTGGGGCTTTCTCCCCGCCTTCATCTTCCCTCTGAATCATCCCCTGGGCAGGAACTCCCTGATGTTTGGGATCTCCAAGGAGGTGGCCAGGGCTAATCTGGGAGTGTGAGGTAAAGTTCAGCTTTGTGAGTCACCCCCATTGTTCCCGAGGTCAGGATTAAGCCTGGCAGATGTCACTCCGCTCTGCCCCCGAGGTCCCCCCCGGGGAGGTGACTCAGGGCTTCTTGTCTCAGCCCCACTTCAAAAGGCAGATTTTGGCAAACCTCCTGGGACCAGACACCACCGAATGTGCAGCTGAAGCAAAACCCGAGGACGTCAGGGAGATTTTTGGGGATAAGCCGCAGCTTTGCAGCCCTCAGAAGCCACTTTAGGAAAAGTTTGGGCGTCTTCCTGACCTCGGGCAATGGGGGAAAGGTCAAGGTTTTTTCTTCTGCCCCTTCTTGGATGCTGGCTGACCCAAAAATTCAACACAACCACGGCCTGATCGCCGCCACATCGAATTCTTGTTGTTGGGATGAAGAAGGGAATTGAGCTCCCTGCAGATTTCCTGTGAGGCTTGGAAAAGCTGGAAGCATAAAATCATGGAATGGTCTGGAAGGAACTCTCATCTTGTTCCAACCCCTTTCACTAAAAACCTCCCACTGTCCCAGGCTGCTCCAAGCCCCAGTGTCCAGCCTGGCCTTGGGCATTCCCAGGGATCCAGGGACAGCCACAGCAAAGCTGGGAATTCCAGCCCAGCCAGGAATTCCTGCCCAAGCTCCCAGCCCAAGCTCCCCTTGCCCACTGGGAAGCCATTCCCTGTCTCCTGTCCCTGCAGCCCTTGTCCCCAGCCCCTCTCCAGCTCTCCTGGAGCCCCTGCAGGCACTTGGAGCATTCCCTGGAGTTTTCCCTTCTCCAGGGGAACATTCCCAGCTCTCCCAGAGCAGAGGGGCTCCAGAACCCTGGAATGGTTTGGGTTGGAAGTGACCTTAAATGCCATCCCATTCCCACCCCATCCATGGGCAGGGACACCTCCCACCATCCCAGGTGGCTCCAAGTCCCAATGTCCAACCTGGCCTTGGACATTCCCAGGGATCCAGGGGCAGCCACAGCAAAGCTGGGAATTCCATTCCAAAATCCAGAATTCCTGCCCCAATCCCAGCTCAATGTCACTTTTCCCAGTGGGAAGCCATTCCCTGTCTCCTGTCCCTGCAGCCCTTGTCCCCAGCCCCTCTCCAGCTCTCCTGGAGCCCCTGCAGGCACTCGGAACATTCCCTGGAGTTTTCCCTTCTCCAGGGGAACATTCCCAGCTCTCCTAGCCTGGCTCCAGAGCAGAAGGGGCTCCAGAATCCTGGAATGATTTGGGTGGAGATCACCTCATCCCACCCCTGCCAAGGGCAGGAACACTTCCCACTTGGATCCCAGGTGGATCCAAGCCCCAATGTCCAACCTGGCCTTGGACACTCCCAGGGGCAGCACCAGCAGCATCTCCTCCAGATTTATCAAATCTGCCCTCACCTTCTGGGCCAAGCCCACAGCTCAGGCTTGGCCTTGGGACCCGAGGGCTTTGATTTATTTCCTGCCACGGCAGACGGGCACATTCCCGGGCCAAACCTCCCAGGAACCCTCCCGTGACACCAGGAGAGGGGCTGGCAGGAGGTGACGCTGCCCAGAGGCACCTGCGGCGCCGGGAAGGGCTCCGGGAGCTGCCTCTTGACTCATCCCCAGCCCCACCAGCCCTCGGCGAGGTCAAAAATTGAAGGTTTTTTTGGTTTTTTCCCCTCTTTTGTGGCTCCCAAGGTGGGGAGCGGGATTTTTTCCGGGAATCTGGGAATCCTCCCTTGAGGTGGTGTGGAAAGCCGGGCTGCTCTTGCCGTGCCTCCTGACTGAAACCAGCGCGGCCGACACCGATCCCTGCACGCCTCGGCGGCTCTGAAAGGCAGCGGCAGGCTGGGCCCTAATCCCTTGAGCCTTTCATCCCTTCGGAAAAGCCGGATGTTTCTTTTTCCTTCTTGTCATGGTTGGAGTGAGCTGGAGCTTCCTCCTTGCCAGGGTGCAGCCCCAGGGCTCCCAAAGTCGCAGCCCGGGGCTGTGTCTGCCCTGGAGGGACACCTGAGCTGCCTCTTCCTCCCTCTGGGGGCTTGGATCCAGGAGTGGAGCAGGGATTTGTTGTCCTGGTTCCATGCTGGACCATCCCTGCTGGATCCCTGTGGCGCAAAATCCAGCAAAATGCCTGTTTCCCCTCAAAATCCAGCTTAAAATCTTCCCCCTCCTGGATGATCCTGCCCAGCTCCACCTGGCTTCAGAGTGAGGCCTTAGGCTTCAGTTCCTGGACTAGGAAGGAGGAAAATTGTTGGAATTCTGCAGAGGCCGAGGAACCTGGATCTGTTACTGATGTTGAACAGTCCCTGCTGGATCCTTGTGGTGTTTTCCCTCAAAATCCAGCTGAAATCTCCTGGATGATATCCCCCAGTCCCATCTGGATTTAGGAGTGTGAGGCCTTTTCAGGCTGCAGTTCCTGGACTAGGAAGGAGGAAAAGTCTTGGAATTCTGCAGAGGCTGAGGAACCTGGATCCGTGATCCTGGTGTTGAACAATCCCTGCTGGATCCTTGTGGTGTTTTCCCTCAAAATCCAGCTGAAATCTCCTGGCTGAGACCCCTCAGGCCCAATTTTATCCCTCCTGGATGATCCCACCCACCCCCCTGTGGATTTGGGATTTGAGGCCTTTTCAGGCTGCAGTTCCTGGACTGGGAAGGAGGAAAACTCTTGGAATTCTGCAGAGGCTGAGGAACCTGGATATGTTATCCTGGTGTTGAACAATCCCTGCTGGATCCTTGTGGTGTTTCCCTCAAAATCCAGCTGAAATATCCTGGATGATCCCACCCACCCCCCTGTGGATTTGGGATTTGAGGCCTTTTCAGGCTGCAGTTCCTGGACTGGGAAGGAGGAAAACCCTTGGAATTCTGCAGAGGCCGAGGAGCTTTGTGTGAGGGAATCATCTCCCAGGCTTTGGCATGAAGCTGGAAAACTCTGGATTGCTCCTCAGGGCTTTTTCCACAGCGTCCTCAGGCGGGACCTGGGGCAGGATTTGCTGGTTCTGCCTCTCCCTTTCTCCATCAGCTGAACTTTTCCATGGAAAGGGGAATCCACAGGCACAGGCTGGGCCCAACCTGCCCCTGGCAGCTCCTCCTCCACCCCTGTGTCTGGCTGCTGTCGTCCTGGGACACGGAATGACCCAGGAAAACCAGAGTTTTAGGAAAAACCAGAGTTTTTCCTCATTTTTAACCCATTTTACCCCAATCCTGGCTGTGGCTCCGACCAGCTCATCGCTGGAAAGAGGTGGGAATTTTGATATCCACTCTTTTTTCCTCTGGAAACACCTGGGGGTTCGACTGAAGAGGTCATGAATTTTTTTGTTTGTTTGTTTTGGTTTTTTTGTGTTTTTTTTTTTTTTTTTTTTTTTTTTGTGGGGTTTTTTTGGGGGTTTTGTTTTTGGTTTGGTTTGGGTTTTTTGTTTTGGTTTTTTTGGGGTTTTTTTTTAGTTTTTTTTTTTTGTGGGGTTCTTTTTGCTTTGTTTTGTTTTTGGTTTGGTTTGGTTATTTTGTTTTGGGGTTTTTGAGGGTTTTTTTGTTTTGTTTTTTGGGGTTTTTTGTGGGTTTTTTTGTGGTATTTTTGTGTTTGGTTTGGTTTTGTTGGTTTTTTTGGAGGGGTTTGTTTGTTTGTTTGTTTGGGATTTTTTTTGTTTGGTTTTTTTTGTTTGTTTTTTGGGGTTTTTTTGCTTTCTTTTTCTTTGTTTTTGGTTTGGTTTGGGTTTTTTGCAAGGACACCTGACATCCCACCCCCAGCTTCTCCCTGCCCTTTCCAGACTTCCAAAATAGTTCTGAGAACCTGGAATATCAGCGCTTCCCACATTCCCGTCTTTTCCTGCTTCCGGATTCCTTAAACCCTGAACAAGGAGCTTCGGTGACTTCATGGTTGGGGAAAATTCTTATTTCTGGGTTTTTTTGTGGTTTTTTTTTGTGGTTTTTTTGTGGTTTTTTTTGTTTGGTTTTTTTTTTTTTTTTTTGGGTTTTTTTGTTTTTTTGGGGTTTTGTTTTGGTTTGGTTTTGGTTTGGTTTGGTTTTTTCGTTTGTGCAGGACCTCTGGGAAGCAGCTCCGGAGGTGAAGGAATCGCAATTCCTTGTCACAGCAGCTGGCCTCGAGTTGGCTTTCACCTGGAGGGCTTCAATTAATTAATTAATTAATTAAATGTAATTATTTTTAAATTTTCATTGATTTTTAAAATTTTCATTGATTTTTTAAATTTTCATTGATTTTAAATTATTTTTAATTTTTTTTTTTTTGATTAATTTTTGAACAATTCCTGCTGGATCCTTGTGGCGTTTTCCCTCAAAATCTGGTGGAATTTTTTTAGATCAATTAATCCACTTTTAGACCTGGATTAAACGAGGAAGGGGGGGATCATTCCCATCGGGAAGATGAACAACCCCAAAGGCAGCAGGAAGAGAAAATTCCAGCAGAAGCCGCCAGCTCAGGGAATTTTGTGCTGCCTCTCCAGGAAAACTCTGCCTTTCCCCCTTCCCTGGTTTTTCCCTTTCGCCTCCCTCCTCCTTCCAAGTGCTCGGAATTCCAGAGCTTGGAATTCCGGGATTTGCTCTCGGTCTCTTCCCTGCGTTTCTCTTCTCCAGCCCAAGTCAGGAGCTGGATTTGGGAAGCCTCTCCTGGGTTGTTTTTCCTGCCAGGTGCCAGAATTCCCTTCTGGAGCTGCTTTTTTTTTTATTATTATTATTTTTTTTAGGGAGAAGGGAATGCTTTCTCCAAAGCAGCTTATGGGAACTCCAAATTAATTGTGTTTACTCCTGTAATTAATGGGACTCCTTTCGTTTTTGGGTGATTCCTGCCCTGGCAGTAAACATTCCAGATTCCTTAAACCCTGAACAAGGAGCTTCGGTGACTTCTGGGTTTTTTTTTGTTTTGTTTTGTTTTGGGGGTTTTTTTGTGGGGTTTTTTTTTGTTGTTTTGTTTTGTTTTTGGTTTGGTTTGGTTTGGTTTTGGTTTGGTTTTTTTGTTTTGGTTTTTTTGTGGGTATTTTTGTTTGCTTTGGTTTTTTGGAGTTTTTTTTTTTTTGGTTTGGTTTTTTTGTGGGTTTTTTTGGGGTTTTTGTGGGGGTTTTTTGGGGTTTTGTTTTTGGTTTGGTTTGGGGGTTTTTTTTGGTTTTTTTTTTTGTTTTTTTTTTAGTTTGTTTTTTGTGGGGTTCTTTTTGCTTTGTTTTGTTTTTGGTTTAGTTTGGTTATTTTGTTTTGGGTTTTTTGGGGGTATTTTTGGGTTCTTTGGGTATTTTTGTGGTTTTTTTGTGGTTTTTTTTGTGTTTGGTTTTGGTTTTGTTGGGTTTTTGGGGGTTTTTTTTGTTTGTTTGGGAATTTTTTGGTTTGTTTTTTCTGTTTTTTTTGGTTTTGGGGTGGTTTTTTGCTTTTTTTTCTTTGTTTTTAGTTTGGTTTGGGTTTTTTGGTTTTTTGGGGTTTTTTTTTGTTGTTTTTTTGTGGGTTTTTTTTTGTTTGTTTGTTTTGTGTTTGGTTTGGGGTTTTTTTGTTGTTTTTTTGTTTGGTTGGGTTTTTTGTGTTTTTTTTTTGGTTTGATTTGTTTTGTTTTGGTTTTGGTTTGGTTTGGGTTTTTTGTTTGTTTTTTTGGGGGGGTTTTGTTTGTTTTGTTTGTGGTTTTTTTTGTTTGTTTGTTTTTTGGGGTTTTTTTGGGTTTTGGGGGGTTTTTTGGGGTTTTTGGGGGGTTTTTTTGGGTTTTTTTTGGTTTTTTTTGGTTTTTTGGTGGTTTTTTTGTGTTTGGTTTGGTTTTGTTGGGTTTTTTGGGGGGTTTTGTTTGTTTGTTTGGGATTTTTTTTGTTTGTTTTTTGGGTTTTTTTGCTTTCTTTTGCTTTGTTTTTGGTTTGGTTTGGGTTTTTTGTTTTTGTTTTGGGGGGGGTTGGTTTTTTTTTTTGGTGGGTTTTTTTGTGTTTGGTTTGGTTTTGTTGGGCTTTTTTGGTTTTTTTTTTTTCTTTGTTTGGGATTTTTTTCGTTTGGTTTTTTTGTGGTTTTTGTTTTGTTTTGTTTTTGGTTTTTTTTCTTTTTTTGCTTTGTTTTTGGTTTGGTTTGGTTTTTTTGTTTTTGGGGCTTTTTGGGGTTTTTTTGTTGTGTTTTTTTTTTTTCTCCCTTTTTTTTTTTTTTTTTTACCAGAGGCTGAGGAGGAATCCGGGGATCCTCGAGAGGTTTCTGCGAAACCGCTCCCCCCTCACTTCACATTCCTGGCGTTTTTCCTTCTCCAGGTAACGTCACCTCCCTCCGAGGTGGCTTTGGAGTGCCCTGGGAGGGATCAGTTTTCCCCTCTGGAAACGCTTCTGGAATTACCTCACTGAGCTCCTGGGATGCTGCGATTCCCAATCCTCCTCCGGGCTGCCCTTCATCCCAAGGGTTTAATCCAGGTCCTCTCTTCCCTTTGTCTGCGCTCAGATCCCAAGTTGGCGGATGTTTTCTGGGATATTCTTTTCCAGAGGGATAATGGCATTGATGATCCCCAGGGATTTTAGCGGAATTGGGAATCTGGATGCTTTGAAAGTGGATCTGAAAGCTTTCCCTGAGTTCCACACTTAAATAAAAAAAAAAGAAAAAGAAGATAAAAAAAGGGAAAAAAGAAAAAAAAGGAAAAAAAGGAAAAAAAGGAAAAAGAAAAGAAAAAAGGAAAAAAGTAAAAAGAAAAAAGAAAAAAAAGAAGAAAAAGAAAAAAGAAGAAAAAGAAAAAAAGAAGAAAAAGAAAAAAAGAAGAAAAAGGAAAAAAGAAAAAAGAAGAAAAAGAAAAAAAGAGAAGAAAAATGAAAAAAAGAAAAAGGAAGAAAAAGAAAAAAAAGAAGAAAAAGAAAAAAAAGAAAGAAGGAAAAAAAAAGAAAAAAAAGAAAGAAGGTAAAAAAGAAAAAAAAAGAAAAAAAAAAGAAAAAGAAAAAAGAAAAAAAGAAAAAAGAAAAAAGAAAAAAAAGAAAAAAACAAAAAAAGGAAAATAAGAAAAAAATAGAAAAAGAAAAATAGAAAAAAGAAAAAAGAAAAAAGAAGAAAAAGAAAAAAAGAAAAAAGACAAAAAAAAGAAAAAAGAAGAAAAAGAAAAAAAAATAAGAAAAAGAAAAAAAGGAAAAAAAAGAAAGAAGAAAAAAGAAGAAAAAGAAAAAAGAAAAAAGACAAAAAAAGAAAAAAGAAGAAAAAGAAAAAAAAGAAGGAAAATAAGAAAAAAGAAAAGGAAAAAAAGAAGAAAAAGAAAAAAAAAAGAAAAAAAAAGAAGAAAAGAAAAAAAAAAAGTTCTTTCTCAATTATTTAGAGGTTTCTCCTTGGAATCCACGGATCACAACCTTGTATCCCCCAAAATCCTGAAAATAAATTATGTGACTAAGCCCAAAATGTGGGAGACATCCAGAATGTGGACACAACCCTGGAATTCTTGAGGCTGAGCCGGCTGAAAATGTGGAGGGGAAAAATCAACCCCGAGTGTGACGGAGGTTCCCGGTGCTTTTAGATTCCACCTAAAACAAAATTTGTGGGGGATTCTTTGGGATTCCTGGAGTGAAGGAAACGCAGACCCGGGATCAGGTAACCAGGAAAAGGTGGATGCTTCCACTTCCTTGGATAACCAAGGAACCCTTCCCTGGCTGTGGGGAGAAAAAAGGGATTTTTGGTTTTTTTCCCTACATCCCAAGAAATGAGGGGATCCCAGAAAATGCAGCCAGCCCAGTCTTGAATGGATTTCCTGATTTATGAATTGCTTCTGGAAAAACTGGGAAGCAGGTCCCACTTTTCCATCAGTAGGAGAAGGAGGAGTTAGCGCAATAATGGTCACCTCACATCCGTCTGTTTTTAGGGATGCGGGAAACCGGACCAGGAGCACCTCTCCCAGTATCCCAACATTTTAGGGAGTTTAGGAAGAGGAAGGGAGAGGGACAGGAGACAGGGAATGGCTTCCCACTGGGAAAGGGGAGCTTGGGCTGGGAGCTTGGGCAGGAATTCCTGGCTGGGCTGGAATTCCCAGCTTGGCTGGGGCTGCCCCTGGATCCCTGGGAATGTCCAAGGCCAGGCTGGATGGATTTGGATCCACCTGGGATGGTGGGAGGTGTCCCTGCCCGTGGATGGGATGGGGTGGAATGAAATGATCCTTAAAATCCCTTCCCATCCAAACCATTCCAGGGTTCTGGAGCCCCTCTGCTCTGGAGCCAGGCTGGGAGAGCTGGGAATGTTCCCCTGGAGAAGGGAAAACTCCAGGGAATGCTCCGAGTGCCTGCAGGGGCTCCAGGAGAGCTGGAGAGGGGCTGGGGACAAGGGCTGCAGGGACAGGAGACAGGGAATGGCTTCCCACTGGGCAAGGGGAGCTTGGGCTGGGATCTTGGGCAGGAATTCCTGGCTGGGCTGGAATTCCCAGCTTGGCTGGGGCTGCCCCTGGATCCCTGGCAGTGCCCAAGGCCGGGTTGGACATCGGGGCTTGGATCCTCCTGGGACAGCAGAAGGGAAAGCCCCTCGGAATTCCAGATTCCCAAACCTGCCGGGGGTCAGGAAGCCTTTGGACTCTCCCGAGCACAGGAGGGGATTCTTGGATCTGTCCTGGTGCAGGGCCTGGATCCTTGTGGGTCACTTCCAGCTCAGGATATCCTCCAACTCCACGGATTTTCCTCCTCCCGAAGGGCACCTCCCTCGGCTGGGATGGAATTTCTCCGGCAGGATCCGTTGGGAGGGACATGGGGACGCTGGGAATGTCCCCCCTGCACACACGGGGCCGAGCCGGAGCTGGGATGGGGAGGAATTCTGTTGGGACTTGTCGAGGCAGGACTGGGATCTCATCCCAAGCTCCTCCAGCCAGAATCCGCCCTGAAGAACCTGGGGAGAAAAAGTGGGACCCTGCCCCGTTTGTGTCCCCATTCCCTGAGGAGGAGAGAGGAGCTGGAATCGCACTCTTGGGAGCTTTTCCCAGCCTGATCTGAAACGCTCCGGGAGAAAAACCTCGGGAAAAGCTGGTGGAAAAAAGGTCAAAGTTCAAGCCCTGGCCTCACCTGAGCGGCTCCCTGCCAAACCCAGGGCCGTGCCAGAGTCAGGGATTGAAGGATTTGGCTCCGGTTTACTCACCCAAGGCAGGGGAAAGGGGAGGAGGAAGGAAAGGAGCAGGGGATAATAAACCTGCAGCTGGCAAACATCCCTGGAATGCGCTGCCAGGTGCCTGACTCATTCTCCCGGTTGGATTTCAGGCTCCCGGGAGAGGAGTGGAGCGGGGAATGGGTGCCACGTGGGCTTGGTGTTGTTAAGGATGGGCCAGGAGAGCAGCTCCTTTGGGAAAGGCCTTTATTAAACAGACAGCTCTGGGTAGGTGCTGCCACCATTCCTGCCTGCCGTGTTTTGGTTTTAGGGAATTCTGTTCCCAGGGACCTGAACTGGCACACAAGGTCACTCTCTGTAAACTCTCTTGTTCTCCACGCGCTTTCCCAGAGGAGGGACTTGGCGTGGTGGTCTCTGTGAGTGACCAATGGTTCCAGGGGTGGTCCCACCTCTGAGGTGGGCACGTTTGTAAAAAGGTATAAAAGAGGTTTGGAAAATAAACCTGGCGGCTCCTCCCTCAGGGGTCCAGCAGCCTTCTGGAATCACGAGTCCGAGCCTCATTCCTTGTGTCCCACAGCTCTGGGTAGGGGGCTCGAGGGGCCGCGCACGGCACCGCTGCTGCTGCTCCCAGTGGATACCACGGAGGAGGAGCAGGTCGAGTTCGCTGCTGGCGCTGCAGAGTCAGGATTCCTTCCTCACGGGAGTTCCCAGGAATTCCATTTTGGTTCCTGTGGTCCAGGGGGTGTCATCTTTTTTCCAGTTCTCCTCAGGTTATGGCGAGTGTTGAGAACGGGCCAGGAGAGCAGCTCCTTTGGGAAAGGCCTTTATTTTTTAATAAATAAATATTTATTTATTCATTAAAATAAATAAATTATATACCCCTCTGGTTAGGGGGCTCGAGGGGCCACGCACGGCACCGCTGCTGCTGCTCCTGCTGGACACCACGGAGGAGGAGGAGGAGGAGCAGGTCGAGTCTGCTGCTGGCACTGCAGAGTCGGGATTCCTTCCTTATGGGGGTTCCCAGGAATTCCATTTTGGCTCCTGTGGTCCAGGGGTGCCATCTTTTTCCAGTTCTCCTCAGGTTATGGCGAGTGTTGAGAACGGGCCAGGAGAGCAGCTCCTTTGGAAAAGCCTTTGTTAAACAGACAGCTCTGGGTAGGTGCTGCCACGATTCCTGCCTGCCGTGTTTTGGTTTTAGGGAATTCTGTTCCCAGGGATCTCAACTGGTAAACAAGGTCACTCTTTGTAAACTCTCTTGTTTTCCACACACCGTGTTTCCCTCAGAACCAAAGGATTGGGATTGGGATTGGGATTGGGATTGGGATTGCGATCAGCCTTCTGGGGGTGCTGAATTCCCCTCAGAATTGAAGGACTGGGATTGGGATCAGGGTTCTGGGAGTGCCAAATTCCCCTCTCCTTGTCAGGCCAGAATTGAAGGAATTGGGTTGGGGCTCTGGGGGTGTTGAATTCCCCTCCAAAGTGAAGGATTGGGATTGGGATCAAGGCTCTGGAGAGCTCCCCTTTCCTTGTGAGGCCAGCATTGAAGAATTGGGATTGGGATTGGGATTGGGATTGGGGCTCTGGGGGTGTCGGGTTCCCCTCAGAACTGAAGGACTGGGATCGGGACTGGGATCAGCCTTCTGGGGGTGCTGAATTCCCCTCAGAAGTGAAGGATTGGGATTGGGATCAGGGCTCTGGAGAGTTCCCCTCTCCTTGTGAGGCCAGCACTGAAGGATTGGGACTGGTATCGGGGCTCTGGGGATGCCGTGTTTCCCTCAGAACTGAAGGATTGGGATTGGGATTGGGATCGGCCTTCTGGGGGTGCTGAATTCCCCTCAGAATTGAAGGACTGGGATTGGGATCAGGGTTCTGGGAGTGCCAAATTCCCCTCTCCTTGTCAGGCCAGAATTGAAGGATTTGGGTTGCAGCTCTGGGGGTGCTGAATTTCCCTCAGAAGTGAAGGATTGGGATTGGGATCAAGGCTCTGGAGAGCTCCCCTTTCCTTGTGAGGCCAGCATTGAAGGATTGGAATTGGGATTGGGATTGGGGCTCTGGGGGTGTCGGGTTCCCCTCAGAATTGAAGGACTGGGATCGGGATTGGGATTGGGATCGGCCTTCTGGGGGTGCTGAATTCCCCTCAGAAATGAAGGATGGGGATTGGGACCAGGGCTGTGGAGAGTTCCCATCTCCTTGTCAGTCCAGCATTGAGGGATTGGGATCAGGGCTCTAGGGATGCTGAATCCCCTCAGAAGTGAAGGATTGGGATTGGGATCAGGGCTCTGGGGATGCTGAGATCTCCTCCAAAGAGGACTGGGATTGGGATCAGGGCTCTGGGGGTGCTGAATCCCCTCAGAAGTGAAGGATTGGGATTGGGATCAGGGCTCTGGGGGTGCTGAATCCCCCCAGAAGTGAAGGACTGGGATTGGGATCAGGGCCCTGGGGATGCTGAATCCCCTCCGAAGAGAAGGACTGGGATTGGGATCAGGGCTCTGGGGATGCTGAGATCCCCTCAGAAGTGAAGGACTGGGATTGGGATCAGGGCTCTGGGGATGCTGAGATCCCCTTGAAAGAGAAGGACTGGGATTGGGATCAGGGCTGAGATCCCCTCAGAAGTGAAGGACTGGGATTGGGATCAGGGCTCTGGGGATGCTGAGATCCCCTCTGAAGAGAAGGACTGGGATTGGGATCAGGGCCCTGGGGGTGCTGAATCCCCGTCTCCCTGTGAGCCCAGCAGGAGCGAGACTGGGATTGGGATCCTTCTGGAGGAGCTGGGCGCTCCTCAGGGCCGCTCCCAGCACCTCTCCCGGCCGGATCAGCCTCACCAGCTTGGAGGGGGAGACTTTTCCCCCCTTCCCAGCTCCCGGGGCTGCCAACCAGGAGGGAAAATCAGGAGGAGGACGGGAGGAGGGAGAAGCCAGCCGGGAGGGAGCCCTTCCCTAACCAATTCCACCTGTTCCCTGCTCTCCCAGCCTCGCTCCAATTTCTGCCCAGCTGGATTTTCGCTCCCCACTCCGCCTCAGAGGCTCCTCCAGGACTCGAATTCCTTTTCCCAGCCTCCTCCTTGCAGCGGGAGCAGCTGATTAGTGGCTGCCCCGATTTAATTTTCCCTATCTGGGCTAATTATTCCTCTTGATGGTCCATTTATCGGGCTCGTTTCGCTTTCAGGTTTTTTGTTTTGGTTTGGTTTGGGGTTTTTTGGTTTTTTTTTTTTTTTTTCTTTTTTTTCTCTGGGATTCTTTTTCCAAGGAAGGCAGGAAGGGTAAATAAAAACCAGACAAGCCCAGGAGATGCAATTCCATCCTCGTTGTTCCTTATTTAAATGAATTCCGAATCCTGAGCCCCCTCCTCCCCCCGCCCCCCCTTTTCTAAAAGGAGCCAATTTGCCCTAAATTTCAGTGGGATTTTTATCCCTTTTTTTTTTTTTGGTCATTCCCTGTGGTGTTTTTTTTTTTTTTTACACATGTGGGACTTGAGGGTTAACCTGGCCCGAATTCCAGGATTTTACTGGCTCTGCTGGAATGCCTGATCCCATGGAATTATCACGGTCCTGTCCCTGTCACCCTTCCCAAAACCTCAAACTCACCAGATAAGAACTCTGATAACAAAAATCAAGGTTTCCGTTGGGGAATTCCCACCTGGAAGGCAGGTGGGACCTTATCTGGGAATGGATGGGATGCTCCCTTGCCAAGGTGTATCCAGGGATGGAAACCACCCAAAAAAGCCTCTTTTCCCCCTAAAAATTTTTGTGACTTTATGGGAAAATGTGTCCGAGGTGGAAGATTTTGCAGCCCAGGAAATCGAGGAGGGGCTGGCTCTGGGATCAAATTTAACACCACCGTGTCCTGTTTGGGGAAAATCCCTGTGGAAACGGATCTGCTCCTTCCCAGGTAAGTCTGGCTCAGCAAAGCTGAGTTTTCCAGGTGTTCTCCTGGGTCGTGAGTTTCCAAACTCGTGGAAAAGGCCTTGGAATCCTAACCCTGGGCGCCCTTGGCTCCTCTGAGCTGGAGCAGGCATCCCAAAATCTCATAAAGTGAAAATGTTTTCCCTTATCCAGGACATCCTCCAATCCCATGGCTCCTTGGAATCCCCTTGGCAAAAGCCGGGAATTTTTCATGGATTGTCCGTGCTGTGAACTCTCCATCCCTGGAATTGTCCAAGGCCAGGCTGGATGGGGCTTGGAGCAACCTGGGATCCAGCCCGGGATGCCAATCCTATGGGAACAGCGTTGGGATTCACACCAAGTCCTTCGTCTCCAGGAATTTCAAGGAGTAAACTGGGTGGACGGCTTGATCATGGATTATCCATGGATTATCCATGGAATTCCTTGGATTTCAGGGAATCTGGGAGAAGCTTCAGCTCTGGTCAGCAAAAAAAAAAAAAAAAAAAATTCCTCTTTTTTTCTTTGTGGTGTGAACAATATTCCTGTGGATTTCTTCCTTGGAATCTGTAGAGCAGGAGTGCCAGGCCAGGAGTCCTGCTCACTTTGGAGAACCCAGAATTCCTAAAAGGAACGGTTTCCATCGGGACGTTCCGGGCTGGCGCTCGTCGCCGGAGCTCCTCTCCATCCATGGCTGCTTCCCTGGAAACGGGGAAGAGCCTGGAATATCATGGATCCACACAATGGGACTCAGCCCGAACCTTCCTGGGAAAAAAAAAAAAAAAAAAAAGCCGAATTTTTTTTGTTTGGCCGTTAAAAAGGGGGAAAAAAAAAAAATAAAAATATCCAAGGATCTGTTTTGTTCCGGAAACTTCTGGGCACATTAAGCGAAACCAGATCCCGGAGGGTGGCGGGGGAGAGAGAGAGGGATACAGGAAAAGCAATCAAATTCCTACTGGAGGAATTCCTCCTCTCTGGAAGAACACAAACCAGGAGCAGCGCGTAAACAACCCTCCACATGTCCCTTGTAAATCAGGAGCAAGGGGGGAATGAATTCCCAGCGGGAGCGGGACGTCGGGAATGTTTGGCTGGGGAGTCCCTTCTGAGGTTTTGGCTCTCCTTGACGGATTTAATTTGGAATTCCTTCCCTCTCTTCTCCCCTCTTCCTGCTCCCCACTGGATGAGCCGCCGGCCGAACCCTCCGAAGAGGTGCCTGGAATCATTCCAAGGGGATGATTAATTAGGCAGGGCTGGAGCACAGGGATTAACGAGGGGTGGCCGTGGTCCCTCCATCAGGGGGTGGTTGGGAAAAGGCTGGATTCTCTTCCTGGGCCCGTCGGTGTCTGAGCCGGGAAGTTCATTCCCGGTTTGTTTGGATCCCGAGGAGCAGCAGGTGTGGGTGATCCCTCTCGAAAACTCTCCTTGGAATACGTTCTGCAGCTGGAAAATGGCTTGGAAAAGGGCTCCAAGCAATTCCATTTATCCTGGAGAAAAGCGCTTTTCCCGCCCCCCAAAACCCGTTTTTCTAACCAAGGCGGGAAAAACACGGGCAGGGGGGCTTTTAAAACCAAGAATTCCAGAGTGGGAGTGGGTTGGAAAGGACCTTGGTTGGATCATCTCATCCCAGCCCTTTCCATGGGCAGGGAATCCTCCACTCTCCCAGGTTGCTCCAAAACCTGTCCAGTCTGGCCTTGGACACTTCCAGGGATGGGAAATCCACAACATCTCTGGGCGTCCTGGGTTCATTGAAAACTGATGGAGAATCCATGGATTTTGTGGTACAAGGATTCCAAGGGATGGAAGTGGCCAAGCTTGATGCCCTTCCCCAAAATTCTCTGTTTCTTCCCAGTTTCTTCCCAAGTTTCTTCCCAGTCACAGGGCTGCAAGAAGCTGGATACGAGCTTGGAGCTGAATCCTGGGAATCAGGATGAGCTTGGCTCCCGGATGGATCTATCCAAGAAAGACGCATTTTCCTAAGGATGATAACGGGGAAATTTCCAGAAAAACTTCCACCATTTTCCTCCGTTCCTTCTGTACCGTAACAGGAAATTTCCATAAAAAAACTTCCACTCTTTTCCTCCTTTCCTCCTGTTTGTCTCCACGTTGCAAGATCCCAGACAGACCCGGCTATTCCAGGATATCCCTTCATCCGTGAGCACGGCCGGATCAAAATGCAGATTAATAATCTGGATTCTTTTGATGCAAACTGAACTTTAATCCTGTCCTAAAGATCAAGGCTGGAGGAGAAAATCCGGTTTTTTTCCATGTTAAAAGGAACAAAGGCCTCTCCTGGTTCGTTGTTGTCGGGAAAACGGGGAATCCAAGGGGCCAATTTCCAACCTCTGGAAAATTCCGGGGCTTCACCTCATCCTCATTCCAAAGCCACCTCCGGGAGAGTTTAGAGATGGAACGAGGCTGATTTCCATACTTCCGACTTCCATGTCGTGTTTGGGTTTTCTGAAGTTCTTTCCCAGGAACCCAAACTGCTAAACAGGGTCAGACTTTCTAAACTCTCTCGTTTTCCACGTTTCTCTCCCAAGGAGGGACTTTGCTTGTTGACCCTTGGTGTGACCAATGAGTCAAAAGATCCCACCTCTTAGGTGGGCACGTTGTAAAAAGGTATAAAAACAGGTTCTGAGAATAAACCAGCCCCTTTTCGGAGCATCAGCCTTCTGAACCACGAGTCCGTGTCTTTCCTTCGTGTCCAGCAGCGACGCTCTAGGAGGGACCTTCTCTTGATGTCCCCCTGACTTGACCGATGTGGTTGAAGAAGTTTGTTTTTCTTCCACCCCTTGGGTGGGTGAAGTCACTGCCTGTCGTGTTTGGGTTTTTCTCAAGTTCTTTCCCAGGGACACAAACTGGTAAAAAATATCTCACTTTTTAAACTCTCTTGTTTTTCACATTTCTCTCCTAAGGAGAGACTTTGCTTGCTGACCCTTGGTGTGACCGATGGTTCAAAGGATCCCACCTCTTAGGTGGGCACCTTGTAAAAAGAGCCCTGGGAAAAGATGGCACCCCTGGACCACAGGAGCCAAAATGGAATTCCTGGGAACTCCATGAGGAAGGAATCCCGACTCTGCAGTGCCAGCAGCAGATTTGACCTGCTCCTCCTCCTCCTCTGTGGTGTCCAGAGGGAGCAGCAGCAGCGGTGCCGTGCGCGGCCCCTCGAGCCCCCCTACCCAGAGCTGTGGGACACAAGGAATGAGGCTCGGACTCGTGATTCCAGAAGGCTGCTGGACTCCTGAGGAGGAGCCGCCAGGTTTATTGTCCAAACCTCTTTTATACCTTTTTACAAACGTGCCCACCTCAGAGGTGGGACCACCCCTGGAACCATTGGTCACTCACAGAGACCACCACGCCAAGTCCCTCCTCTGGGAAAGCGCGTGGAGAACAAGAGAGTTTACAGAGAGTGACCTTGTGTGCCAGTTCAGGTCCCTGGGAACAGAATTCCCTAAAACCAAAACACGGCAGGCAGGAATTGTGGCAGCACCTACCCAGAGCTGTCTGTTTAATAAAGGATTTCCCAAAGGAGCTGCTCTCCTGGCCCGTTCTCAACACTCACCATAACCTGGAGAGCCCTGGGAAAAGATGGCACCCCTGGACCACAGGAGCCAAAATGGAATTCCTGGGAACTCTGGTGAGGAAGGAATCCCGACTCTTCAGTGCCAGCAGCAGATTCAACTTGCACCTCCTCCACCTCTGTGGTGTCCACAGGGAGCAGCAGCAGCGGTGCCGTGCGCGGCCCCTCGAGCCCCCTACCCAGAGGGGTATATAATTTATTTATTTTAATAAATAAACAAATATTTCTTTATTAAAAAATAAAGGCCTTTCCAGAGGAGCTGCTCTCCTGGCCCGTTCAGAACAGGAGGGGTTTGTTCCTCATCCTGGGCTCCCGCCGAGCTCCAAAGGTCGCTTTTCCCTCCTGGGCCGCCGGAGCGTGATGGGCTGAGGGAGAAATCCGACAGCAGCCCTCCCTCCTTTGGGCAGCAGGGATGAGGGGAAAATCGGGATTCTCTGCTGGAAGCCTGGGCACTGAAAATTCCGGGCTTTCTGTGCTGGCAGGCGCTGAGCCCCCCCAAGAAAACCCTGCTTGGGAAACAAGGAAAGCTTGGGAAAAAGCTCCCAAAATCGAGTGAAAATTTGGTATTTTTGGGTAGAAAATTCTGCACTGTGGGGCCATGGGTGGTTGGGTTATTGGGTTAAAAGTAAAAATAATTTTATTGGGGTTTTTTTTAATTATATTTTATATATTTTATTATGTAATTAACAGGTGGCATTTCTTAATTGGACAGTTTGCCCTTAAAAGGCCTTGGAAAAACCCAGCAAACCCTGCATTCCACCTGAAACCTCGGAAAAAGCTCCCAAAATCCAGTGACAGCGCCGGGATTGTGGGTGTGTGGGGTTTGGATAGAAGTGTGTGATGTCACAGGGGGCAAAACTCAGGGTTTAAGGGTTTAGAATACAGGGATATTTATAAAGTAAGACGGAGAATTTAGGGCAGAGGCAGAGCCTTTCTTTTTCACCACCTTCTCCATGGCTCTGGGGGGTGTTTTGTAGAAAATTTGGTTTTTTGGGTAGAAAAATCCGCACTGTGGGGCCGTTGGTGGTTGGTTATTGGGTTAAAAGTAAAAATAATTTTATTATTTTACTTTTTTTAAATTATATTTTTAGTATGTTTTTAATACATTTTCTTATTTTATTATTCGGTGTCATTTCTTAATTGGACAGTTTGCCCTTAAAAGGCCTTGGAAAAACCCAGCAAACCCTGCGTTCCACCTGAAACCTCGGAAAAAGCTCCCAAAATCCAGTGACAGCGCCGGGATTGTGGGTGTGTGGGGTTTGGATAGAAGTGTGTGATGTCACAGGGTGCAAAACTCAGAGTTTAAGGGTTTAGAATACAGGGATATTGGTAAAGCAAGGTGGGGGATTTAGGGCAGATTCCTTCTCTTTCACCACCTTCTCCGTGGGTCTGGGGGGTGTTTTGTAGAAAATTTGGGTTTTTTGGGTAGAAAAATCCGCACTGTGGGGCCGTGGGTGGTTGGTAATTGGGTTAAAAGTAAAAATAATTTTATTATTTTGTATTTTCTTTTATTATATTTTAATACATTTTATTATTTCATTATTCGGTGTAGTTTCTTAATTGGACAGCTTGTCCTTAAAAGGCCTTGGAAAAACCCAGCAAACCCTGCCTTCCACCTGAAACCTCGGAAAAAGCTCCCAAAATCCAGTGACAGCACCGGGATTGTGGGTGTGTGGGGTTTGGATAGAAGGGTGTGACAGCACAGGGGGCAAAACTCAGAGTTTAAGGGTTTAGAATAGAGGAATTTTTATAAAGTAAGACGGAGAATTTAGGGCAGAGGCCGAGCCCTTCTTTTTCACCACCTTCTCCATGGGTCTGGGGGGTGTTTTGTGGAAAATTTGGTTTTTTGGGTAGAAAAATCCACACTGCGGGGCCGTGGGTGGTTGGTTATTGGGTTAAAAGCAAAAATAATTTTATTATTTTATTTTTTTAATTATTATTTTAGTATATTTTATGATTTTATTATTCGGTGTAATTTCTTAATTGGACAGTTTGCCCTTAAAAGGCCTTGGAAAAACCCAGCAAACCCTGCATTCCACCTGAAACCTCGGAAAAAGCTCCCAAAATCCAGTGACAGCGCCGGGATTGTGGGTGTGTGGGGTTTGGATAGAAGGGTGTGACAGCACAGGGGACAAAACTCAGAGTTTAAGGGTTTAGAATACAGGGATATTGGTAAAGCAAGGTGGAGAATTTAGGGCAGAGGCCGAGTCCTTCTTTTTCACCACCTTCTCCATGGGTCTGGGGGGTGTTTTGTGGAAAATTTGGTTTTTTGGGTAGAAAAATCTGCACTGCGGGGCCGTGGGTGGTTGGTTATTGGGTTAAGAGTAAAAATAATTTTATTATTTTATATTTTCTTTTATTATATTTTTAATACATTTTATTATTTTATTATTCGGTGTCATTTCTTAATTGGACAAAATCCAGTGTCCATTTCTTAAGCTCCCAAAATCCAGTGACAGCGCCGGGATTGTGGGTGTGTGGGGTTTGGATAGAAGGGTGTGACAGCACAGGGGGCAAAACTCAGGGTTTAAGGGTTTAGAATACAGGGATATTGGTAAAGTAAGACGGTGATTTTAGGGCAGAGGCTCAGTCTTTCTTTTTCACCTTCTTCTCCATGGGTCTGGGGGGTGTTTTGTAGAATATTTGGTATTTTTGGGTAGAAAAATCTGCACTGTGGGGCCATGGGTGGTTGGTTATTAGGTTAAAAGTAAGAATAATACTAATAATATTTTTTATTATTATATTTTATATATTTTATATATTTTATTATTTTATTATTTTATTATTTTATTATTTGGTGTAATTTCTTAATTGGACAGTTTGCCCTTAAAAGGGTTAAAAGTAAAAATAATTTTATAATTTTATTTTTTTTATTACATTTTTAATACATTTTATGATTTTATTACTCGGTGTCGTTTCTTAATTGGACAGTTTGCCCTTAAAAGGCCTTGGAAAGGGGCAGAGTCAGAGACATTTTAGATATTTTTCACTTTGTCAGCCAGAACTCACCGCCTGTGAGGCTGCAGCAGAGATAAGAATTAATAAACATCCGAGTCTGAACACAAAATCCATCTCTGGAGCGTTTAATCCCGGCTCTCACAGGAAAAGGAGATGGAAAAAAGCCGGGATTCTCCTTGCTCATTGCGGAGACGGAGCCGCTGGGGGTGTCTCCAGAGCCTCTGGAAGCAGCTTTGGTGTCTCCTCCGTGCTCCGGCACTGGCCTGACCTGGGAGAATTTGGGAGGTGAGGATGTGCAGCCCAGCTGGGAGCAGCAGGAGCCAGGGGAAGGATTGCCCTGATCATGGAATTGTTGTGGTTGGAAAATCCCTCCGGGATCATCCAGGCCGAGCTGGGAGCGATCCCCACCTTGGCGCTGAGGGCCACATCCCGGAATTCCATGGACACCTCCAGGGATGGGTATTCCAACCCCCCCGGGCACTTCCAAGGCCTGAGCGCCCTTTCCATGGGGATATTCCTGCTGGGTGCTGAGCCATCCCTAACTTTGTGTGGATCCACTGTTTTCCCGGGATCGGGGATGGATCTCTTTTAACCAGCCTGGGAGTGATCCCCACCTTGGCACTGAGGGCCACATCCAGGAATTCCTGGGACACCTCCAGGGATGGGGATTCCAAACCCCCCTGGGTACCTCCAAGGCCTGAGCGCCCTTTCCATGGGGAAATTCCTGCTGGGTGCTGAGCCATCCCTCACTTTGTGTGGATACAGTTTTCCCGGGATCGGGGATGGATCTGTTTTAACCCAACCTGGGAGTGATCCCCACCTTGGCACTGAGGGCCACCTCCAGGAATTCCATGGACACTTCCAGGGATGGGGATTCCAAACCCCCCTGGGCACTTCCAAGGCCTGAGCACCCTTTCCATGGGGAAATTCCTGCTGCTGCCCACCCTGAGCCTCCCCTGAGGCCGTTCCCTCTTTTCTTGTTACTTCCTGGGATCAGATCCCAACTCCCACCTGGCTCCAACATTCCAGGGAGCTGTGCAGAGCCACCAGGGACCCCCTGACCCTCCTTTTCTCCAGGCTCAGCCCCTTTCCCAGCTCCCTCAGGAATTCTCCAGCCCCTTTCCCAGCTCCCTTCCCTTCCCTGGACTCACTCCAGCCCCTCCATGTCCCACTGTGCAGGAGCTCAGGAAGGAATTCCCGGCTCCCTGTCCAAGCCAGCAGTGCCCAAGCTTTTATCCACGCCTGGAAGTGGTCCTGTCCCATGGAAATCCCCTCCAGCAGCACTGGAGAAATTCCATTCCCTTGGAGAAGCGTGGGAACAAGCCAGGTGGGTTGTCCTGGGATCTTCCAGCTGCCTGAGGAAGCAAATCCCCATTTCTGGGGTCACAACCTATCCCTGGATGTGTCCTGGCTCCAAACTGGGATTTCCCTTGAGCCAGGACACATCTCCATGAGTCCGGAGCACCCTCCAGGCTCTGCTGCTGGGGCAGGTCCAGGCACAGCTTCCAGGTTTTCCAGAGCATGGATCTGTGGAGCTGATCCGGCAAATCAGGGCCCCGTGCTAATCCCATCCCTGCTAAGCCAGGTCTGGAAAAGCCGGGAATTGCGGTTTGGAGACAGAGGAGCCACCTGGATTGGGGCCAGCTGGGGGCTGGAGGGTGTCCAGGTGCCTCATCCTGGATGGAATAAACTCCTCAGGATCTTGGGATGGGGATGGAGCTGGACCTGAGCTGCACGGGGATAAACTGGGATAAACTGGGATGTGCCAGGCTGGTTTTCATGGAAGTGGCTTCTTCCCTGGGGAGTTTCCTGTTTGTTCTTCCTTGGAGAGGGCATCTTCCCCCCCCACAAGCTCATTTAGGAGCTGATGGGATAATTCCATTGTTTGGTTCCCTTTCCTTAATTAAAACGCACGAACTGTGGCGCCAAAAAAAAGAAAAAAAGAAAAGTGGAAGAAAAATAAAAGTAAATTACTCCAGAATCCATTTGTTTTTTATTTTATCCCTCTGTCTCCTGGAAGGTTCTCCAGGGAAATAAAGGAAGCTCCTAAAGAGGAGAGGAACAATGTCCGTGTGGAGGCCGCGGGTTCCCGTAAATGGGACTTTGGGAAGGAGAGGAGGGGAGAGAAAAAACAGGGAATTGAGCTCCTGATAAATGAGGGCGGGGACGGGGAAGGCTCAGCAGGGAGCTTCCCGCCGGATCCTCTCCCTGGGAACGGGAAGGGAAGGAAAAGGAGGGTTTTGGAAGGTGCCTGCCCTCGGCTCCTGGCTGAGGAAGGCAGGAAAAGGGGAATGGAGGTGGCCACACGGAAAAAGCCCTTGGAAAACGGGCCGGGAGCGTTGGGGGTGTGGGGTCGGAAGGGTTTGGCATTTTCTAGGTTTGGACAGACAGGGATCTGCCAGGGAAAGCTGGAGTTTCCCTTGGAATGGGGAATGCAAACCCCTCACCCCCCTCCAAATTATAATTTTGCAATCCAGGAGCTCTCAGGCAAAGATTTGGGAATGGGAATAACAGTTCTGTACTGGGAATGTTGACAACACAAATGTAACAGGAAACAAAACCACCCAACCAAACCAGCAAACAAACAAAAGAACGATTTTGGAGAACCCTGAGAGAGTCAGAGCTCCAACCTGACACCCTGTTGGTCAGGGGGTTGGGAGCAGCCCCACAGTGAGTCCTGCTGGGGTGGCAGAGGTGGTTCTGGTGGGGCAGAGATGATCCTGGAGAACCAGGGTCCAGGGATGGTGAGAAGGGTCCAGTGATGGTGAGAAGGGTCCAGGGATGGTGAGAAGGGTCCAGAGATGGTGAGAAGGGTCCAGGGGTGATGAGATGGGTCCAGTGATGGTGAGAAGGGTCCAGGGGTGGTGAGAAGGGTCCAGTCTTCCTCCAGGAATCCAGCAGAACCAGATGAGATGTTCTTGTCCAAGCAGTGATTCCGTCTGGTAGCTCTCGTCTCCTCTGGCAGTCCAGTGGATAAAAGCTCCCTGTGATGTCTCAAACCCTGGATTATATCCAGGTGGGAATGCTTGGCTCCTCCCCCTGGGCGGAGCATCTCCCAGTGGGATGATCTCATTCCATGAGTCCTGCAGTGGGTCCTTGATGGCCCATTAACCAGAGATAACTCCCGGAGGAAGTGATCTATCAGTCAGGTGCCAAGGCATCGTTAGGCTCGTTAACAGGAGATCAGGAAAACACGGCCCCACTGTGGGGGTGGACAAAGCCCCGGTGGCCCTGCCTTGGAGAGCAGCTTGAAAGAGATTGCACAATCTCTTTCCAGAGCTTTTAAGATAAAAGAAAGCTTTTGGTTACGGTGACCTTTTAGATAAACCCAGAAGCTCCTTCGAGATTTTATGCAGATCTGTCTTAAACGATTGGCTTTGTACCCTTTCTATCTCCTTTTAGTGTCCTATAAAACCCCTAAGTTTCCCTAGTCTCCCAAAAAGTGCTGTCGTCCTAGCTCCCTTTGCTAAACCCTCATAATAAACTACCTTCTGCAAAATTTGCCAGACAAAGTCTCCCTCTCTCTCTCTCCCGAGCTGGGCAACAAAAAAAAAACCTCGCAAAAGCAAAGCTAAAAATCACTAAGCTAAATCACTAAGCTAAAATCACTGCCTGCTCTCTGCCGAAGCCTTCTCTCCAGCTGACAAGAGCTGCGCTGACCCCCCAAAGTGTCTTCAACAAGATACTCTCAGAGTGCCTCAGAAGCCCTCTGCAAACCCCAGCGCCAGCTAGTCTTTACCCCACCTCGGCTCCAAGGGCTCATGGGGATGGAATTCCTACCCTGGGCCCAATTTTACATTGGAACCCAGGACAACGTATTTGGCTCCACAACCCAGGACAGGCATGGTTTGGGATGTCCAGCCCAATCCAGGGGCCTGGAGAGGAGGGAATTCTCGCTCTGGAAGTTGGAAGGGGTCCTGGCTTGGTCTGTGGGAGGTGGAATCCTGCTCAGCCGTCCCCTTCCCTGGAGGAGGCACAGCTCATTCCCAGGTTTCTGGCAGGAAATTCCCGATCTTTCCCAGTCTCAGGAGCGTGGCTCCCATCATTCCCGTGGAGAGGGAATCGGCTCCACGGCTCCGCTTCCCTTTCTTGCCGTTCCCACCTCCCCACATCCCTCTGCACATTCCCAAGGGTGGGAATGATCTGGGAGAGCTTCTCACCTCCTGTGGGACCCTCTGCTTGCCCCTTGTCCTGGGGGGGAGTTGGGACAATTCCCTTGGATTTTCCAAGGGAGAGAGGGAATCTGGAATTCCTGGCCTGTAGCTCCCAATGTTTTCTTCCAGGTGCTTGCCCCCTTGTCCAGGAATTCCTCCCCTGGGATTTGGGAAGAGCCACCTGGAGAAGCTCGAGGCTGAATGGCTCTTTCCCACCTGAGCCCTGCCAGGACTGTCCCCACCCCTCAAATATTTCTCATTTATAATTTATCGTTTATCATGTATAATTTTTTATAAATTATAATTTTTATAATTTAAAATTTATTGTTTGTCATTTGTCATTTATCATATATCATTTATCATGTATAATATTTTTATAAATTATAATTTTTTATAATTTAAAATTTATCATTTGTCATTTATCATTTATCATTGATATTTATCATTCATCGTTCATAGTTTGTCATTCGTCATTTAGTTTCCCTTATGTAGTATTGATATTTTATTTATTTATTTTAATTTTATTGTTTATTTTTATTATTCATTATCTAAATTTTATTCACTTGTATTTTATCTAAATGTTATTCAGATTTTATTTAAACGCTATTATTTTTTTGTTTATTTTATTGTTTGTTTCATTGTTTATTTTATTATTTATTTTTATCATTTTATGAATTTTATTTTTACTATTCTATTTTTACTATTTTTTTTACTTTAATATTATTCTATTACTTCTATTATTTATTCTTATCATTTATTATTTTATTAGTTATCATTTACTGGCCTCCCCTGATTTCTTTTTTCATTAATTAGCTGTTCTAATGACTTGCTGGCTATAAAATCACGGAATCATGGAATGATTTGTGTCGGGAGGGACCTGAAGGATCATCTCCTTCCCATTCCCTGCCTTGGGCATGGAACCTCCCACCAAAAAAAATCCGAGGAAAAGGCTTAAAATATGGATTTGCCAAAGGAAATGGGGGAAGTTGGGAAAGAAGGGCTGGATTTGGGACATTTCTAACTTGGTTTTGCTCTTGACTTGTCTCGGACCACCCCAAAACCATCAACTGAATCCCTGATTTCTTCGGGAAAAAGAAATTGAGGAAACAAAGCAGCTCAGGACAGTTTCTGATTCCAAATTCCAATATTTGGAGACAAATCCCTCCCCATTTTTACCCTAATGAGGAATCCCCAAAATCCAGTATTTGGAGACAAATCCTTCCTCATTTTTTGCCCTGATGAGGAATCCCCAAAATCCAGTACTTGGAGACAAATTCCTCCCTGATTTTTGCCCTATTGAGGAATCAAAAAAAATTTCCAATATTTGGAGACAAATCCCTCCCCATTTTTATCCTAATGAGGAATCCTCAAAATCCAGTATTTGGAGACAAATCTCTCCCTGAGTTTTGCCCTAATGAGGAATCCCAAAAATATCCAATATTTGGAAACAAATCCTTCCTCCTTTTCTGCCCTAATGAGGAATCCCCAAAATCCAGTATTTGGAGACAAGTCACTCCCCATTTTTTACCCTAATGAGGAATCCCCAAAATCCAGTATTTGGAGACAAATCCCTGAGTTTTGCCCTAATGAGGAATCCCCAAATATATCCAATATTTGGAGAGAAATCCCTCTCCATTTTTTGCCCTGATGAGGAATCCCCCAAAAAAATCCAATATTTGGAGACAAATCTCTCCCCATTTTTTGCCCTAATGAGGAATCCCAAAAATCCAGTATTTGGAGACAAATCCCTGAGTTTTGCCCTAATGAGGAATCCCCAAAAACATCCAGTATTTAGAGATAAATCCCTCTCCATTTTTTGCCCTAATGAGAAATCTCCCAAAAAATCCAGTATGTCGAGACGAATCCTTCCCCACTTTTTGCCCTGATGAGGAATCCTCCAAAAAATCCAGTATTTGGAGACAAATCCCTCCCCATTTTTACCCTAATGAGGAATCCCCAAAACCCAATATTTGGAGACAAATCCCTGAGTTTTGCCCTAATGAGGAATCCCAAAAATATCCAATATTTAGAGATAAATCCCTCTCCATTTTTTGCCCTAATGAGGAATCCCCAAAAATCCAATATTTGGAGACAAATCCCTGAGTTTTGCCCTTAAGAGGAATCCAACAGCAGAGAAAAGACGTTTCTCTGGTCAAGGCCTGGTTTGGGGAAAAAAAAAACCAAACAAATCCCCCAGAATTCCATGAAAACGTCGTTATCCGGGAGCTCCTAACGAGCGGAAAAGGAGCCAAACGAGCCGTCCTCATCAAGCGGTGGGACTGGTCCCTCAGACATCCCTGCTGTCCGAGGGAAAGGAGGGAAAGGAGGGAGGAGAGGATGGTCGGGATGGTTTTGGGATGGTTTTGGGATGGTTTCGGGATGGTTTTGGGATGGTTTCGGGATGGTTTCGGGATGGTTTCGGGATGGTTTCGGGATGGATTCGGGATGGTTTTGGGATGGTTTCGGGATGGTTTTGGGATGGATTCGGGATGGTTTTGGGATGGTTTCGGTATGGTTTCGGGATGGTTTCGGGATGGTTTCGGGAAGCTGCCGGGAGACGGCAGCTGGAGGAACGCTCCCGATCCCGCTGGGGCAGAGCGAGGGGAAAAACAACCCCCAAGCACCACCCCTGTTTTGTTTCCCATTATTGCCTCTAATTTCCAGGCTAATTGGAAACGGCCCGGACGCGTTGAGGAACACGAGGGACATCTGGATCTCGTTGGAAGAGCTCCGCTTTTCCCAGTGGCGCCTTCCATCTTCATCCCGGGCCAAAGATTCCCACATCACGACTTGTCCTCTTTCTTTATTTCTCCTTTTTTTAAATTTTTTAATTTTTTTTAATTTATTTTTATTTTTATTTTTTGTTTTTGTTCCCCCCCGCCCCGTTCCTTTCCAGCAAATGGGAGGTTGAACTTTCGACTCCAACTGGAAAACAGTTGGAGAGAAACCCCGAGAAATCCCGGGAGAGCCGTTGAGCCTTTCTTCCCGTTATCCCGCTTGATTCCTCGCCGCTTCTCGGCTCTTTCAATCCAGCCCGGAGCTGTTTTTTCATGCTGGTGACACCGAGGGAAAAAAACGGGAAGGCACGAGAGGAGGGGGGAAAATTGGGGGGAAAAAAAAAAATTAAAGAAAAGTGGGGAAGAAGGGTTTGTGAGGTCAGACGTGGAGAAACAAAGACAATTCCACGGAAAAGTGTCCTTGAGCTGGGGCAGGAAGTTGAGCTTTGCCAAAGGGATGGATGCACAGAAACATTCCGTGATTTTCTATTCCGGTCCCAGCTCATTTAGGAAGTTCTCCTGCAGGCCCAGAGTTATCCCAGGTCATGGAAAGGGCTCTCCTTGGGGCTTTCTGCCAGGATTCCCAAGGATTTTCCTCCATCTCCTCGTGGTTGTTTTCCTCACATTCCAAAGGCAGAGCCGTCGGATTTTTCCATCATCCGAGGAAACCGAGGATGGTTTTTGCTGGGAAACCCAAGTCCTGGTCCTGCCTGGATGGATGGTTGGGAATTCCTCTTGGTGGTAGAAGCCAAACAAAGCCATTTCTGGGATCAGGACACATTCCCAGATTCCTGCTTTCCTCCCTCTTCCTGAGGCCCACCTTCAGGTGTTCTGGCTTTCCCAAATGGAACAGCAAGGAAGGAGCTCAAGATCCAAGGAAGGAACCTGGGATCCAAGGAACGAGCCCAAGATCCAAGGAAGGAACCTGGGATCCAAGGAACGAGCCCAAGATCCAAGGAAGGAGCCCAAGATCCAAGGAAGGAGCCCAAGATCTGAGGAAGGAGCTCAAGATCCAAAGAAGGAGCCCAAGATCCAAGAAAGAATCTGGGATCCAAGGAAGGAACCTGGGATCCAAGGAAGGAACCTGGGATCCAAGGAACCCAAGATCCAAGGAAGGAGCCCAAGATCTGAGGAAGGAGCCCAAGATCCAAGGAAGGAACTTGGGATCCAAGGAAGGAACCCAAGATCCAAGGAAGGAGCCCAAGATCTGAGGAAGGAGCTCAAGATCCAAAGAAGGAGCCCAAGATCCAAGAAAGAATCTGGGCTCAACAGCTCTCCTGGGATTTCTCGGGGTTTCTCTCCAACTGTTTTCCAGTTGGAGTCGAAAGTTCAACCTCCCATTTGCTGGAAAGGAACAGGGGCGGGGGGAACAAAAATAAAAAATAAAAAATAAAAAAATAAAAAATAAAAAATAAAAAATAAAAAATAAACGGAGCTGGGACCGGGCTGAAAAATCCTGGAATGCTTGAGGTGGGAAAAGACCTCCAAGGTCACCAAGTCCGACCCCCGTGTCCGTGTCCCCAGGTGTCACATCCCCGTGTCCCTCTCCAAAGGTTCTGTTGGAGGTGGGAATTGGAAGAATTCCAGTATCGAGGGAAGATACAGGGAATGGGTAAAAATCAAGGATCTGCTCCTCCAAAGGAACTCGGAAACGAATCAAGCTGGAGAGGAAAATCCAAATTGAGAAGCTGTTTGTGGAATTACCTTGCCGTTAATTAATGCCATTTAAATAAAAATTGAGTATTTTGATTACTTTTTAATCAAAAGCCCTGAGGGGTTTTTTTTTCCTTCCTAATTTTTCCCCCTTTTTGAAAAAAAAGAAAAGCATAAAATTATTTAATTCAAATATTTCAACAGCTCAGTTTTTACGTAATCCTGTAGAATTTTATTATATATATATTTATGTTTATATATTTATTATGTTTAGATATTTGTTTTTATATTTTTATATTGTACAACTGTGTTTATATATACAACTGTATTTATTATATTTATAATGATAACATTCTTTATATAACTTCTTTATAATTTATTTATAAATATGATTTAAATTATAGCATTTTATCTATAATTATAACTTCTTTATAATTTCTTTATAAATATGATTCAAATGATAACATTTTATCGGTAATTATAATTTCTTTATAATTTCTTTATAAATATTATTCATAATAATTATATTTATAATTTCATTATATTCATATAAACACAATGTTTTAATAGAGATAGCTAACTTTTTAGAAAACTAAAAAATGAATGTAATAATTTATTATTATTTAAATTAATTTTAAATGGTAAGATAATATTATATTATTATTTTAATGAATAATTTATTATTAGTTCAATTATTAAAGTTTTGGGGGGAATAAGAGACGGATTGGCCCAACTGGTCTTGGCTTGGCTTCCTTTTTTTTTCCTTGGAAAAATTTATTCCTGGAAAAATTCCTGGAATTCTGGAAGAAACCTGCAGGTGATGGATGGAGAATTCCCCCCAGGTGCCGTCATTCCCAAACCATGGAATTCATGGAGTCACCCAGGCTGATCCGTGAGGAGATGGAGCCGGAGCAGAGATCCCGCTTCTCCTCCTGCCTGGACTCCAGCTTCTCCCAAAGGCATTCCTGGGAAAAGGGGCCTTGCAGGAACCAGCTGATCCCGCCAGCCAAAGGATTCTCCAGGATATTCCCGCAGCAGAATCCCAACGGGAGCTGGAAGGGGAGGGGAGAAGCTGGAGCTCCTTATCCCTGGGATTTATCCCAGAGGCTGGATTCCCGTTTTCCCAGGATCTTCTCCTGTTTTCCCTTGGAAGCAGAACAAACCCCAGGCCTTTGGAAACAGCCGGGAATTTTTCCCTCCAAAAACAGAGTGCAAGGAATTCCTGCCTTATTTTATGGGATTTTAAAAATCTTTTCTTTTATATTTTCTTTTTTCTCTTTTTTCTCTTTTTTTCTTTTTCTTCTTCTTCTTCTTCTTCTTCTTCTTCTTCTTCTTTTTTCTTTTTCTTTTTCTTTTTCTTTTTCTTTTTCTTTTTCTTTTTCTTTTTCTTTTTCTTCTTCTTCTTCTTCTTCTTCTTCTTCTTCTTCTTCTTCTTCTTCTTCTTTTTTCTTTTTCTTTTTCTTTTTCTTTTTCTTTTTCTTTTTCTTTTTCTTTTTCTTTTTCTTTTTCTTCTTCTTCTTCTTTTTCTTTTTCTTCTTCTTCTTCTCCTTCTCCTCCTCCTTCTTCTTCTTCTTCTTTTTCTTTATTTTCTTTCCCCTTCCATTCCCTTCCCTTTGAAATGCTCGTCAGGGAAGTGGGAAAAAGCCAGAAATGGGGGAAGGGAAGGGAAGGGAAGGGAAGGGAAGGGAAGGGAAGGGAAGGGAAGGGAAGGGAAGGGAAGGGAAGGGAAGGGAAGGGAAGGGAAGGGAAGGGAAGGGAAGGGAAGGGAAGGGAAGGGAAGGGAAGGGAAGGGAAGGGAAGGGAAGGGAAGGGAAGGGAAGGGAAGGGAAGGAAAGATTTGGTAAATAAATAAATAAAATAAACAAATCTGGGCACCTTCCATGGAAAAGCTCAGGACCTTTTCCTGCCTGGAACGTGGATCCATCCTCATCCCTTTCCCCTCATTTCTCTGGGATGAGATGGAAGAGGGAATGAGGCCACAGAAACACAAAACCCCAAGCTCTGGAGACACCTGGAAACCTTCCTGCTCTGTGCCACGGAGCACCAGGTTTTGCCCCAATCCAGGTTTTTATTTTTGGGAAAGAACCAGGCCTTGCACCTTCACCCTTTCCTCTGGATTTCTCCTCTTTTTTTTTTCCAGGGAATCCTCGTGTGGCAGGATTTGACAGCACCCTGACGAGTGTAAATCCACTCTCCCGGATTTAATCCGTAGGGAAAAGGCCTTCATTCCTCCTGCGCTTCCCAGGAAGCGGCAGGAGCGGGGTTAAATCCCAAGGGGCCTCCTGCTCCCTGACTTGGCCCCGACTGGAAGAGCCCGGAGGCCGAAACAAAATGCAACCTCCCCTCCCAAAAAAAAAAAAAATTGGGAAAAACAACAACTTTTGTTTCCAAACAAACAAATTCCCTCTGCCCTCAGGTGTGGGAAACCATGAAAACCTCGCTGCTCTGCCAAGGCCTGGGCTCCATGTGGAGTCCCTGGCTCTGGAATGATCGCAGGGATCGCTCCAAGCCCCGAGGAAGGCGGAGAGTGACCCCACCCTGCCTTTTCCCAGCCCATCTGGGCTTTCTCCCCATCTTCCAGAAGGATTTTTTGGGATCTTCCTGATGTTGTGGTTTTTATTTTTTTTTTTTCCTGAGCCCAGCCCCACCGGCGGCTCTGGATCCGGCCGGGGTTTTGATGGATCTGGGGAAGGTGGGACCACCGGTGGGGGTTCACACGAAGAGGAATTCTCTGGGATAGAGTTTTTCCCTTTGTTTCCTGGGAAAAAGGGGGAAGGGAACTTCCATTTTTTGGTTGTTGGCTGGATGAGGAGGTTGTGCCGGATCCATTCTTTGTCTTCGTCTCTATGACGGATGGGTTTTAGTCCGTTGGGAATTGTCCTCCTTCATCCCCAAACGGAGCCAGGCTCAGGGAAGCAGCTTATCCTGACAGTCTTGGAATCAGGGAATGGTTTGGGTGGGAAAGGACTGGGAAATTCAAACTATCCCAACTCCATCCATGGGCAGGGACACCTCCCACTGTCCTGGGTGGATCCAAGCCCCGATGTGTCCAACCTGGCCTTGGACACTGCCAGGGATCCAGGGGCAGCCCCAGCAAATCTGGGAATTCCATTCCAGATTCTCACCACCCTCCCAAGGAGGAATTTTTTCCAGATATCCCATCAATCCTTGCCCTCCGGCAGTTTAAAGTGTCCTTCTTGGAAGGGATAGCAAAAAAAACCAAAACCAAAACCAAAAAAAGAAAAAAAAACCCAACCAAACAAAAAACAACAAACAAACAAAACAAAAACAAACAAACAAACAAACAAACAAAAACCACAAAAAAACCCCAAAAAACAGGGATTTTTAACCCCCAAGATTCCCAGAACAGGGAAGATGCATTTGTGTCACCCACTTTAAATAAATAAATAAACAAACAAATAAACAAATAATATTAATAATAAAATAAATGCACCAGATATTTTGGGGTGGTTTTTTTTTTTGTGTGGTTTGGGTTTTTTTTTGTTTTGTTTTTGGTTGGTTTTTTTTTTTTGTTTTTTTTTTTTTTTTTTTTTTTTTTTGTTTTGGTTTTGGTGTTTTTTTTTTTAACCCAGCTGTGCTCGTTTTCAGGTGAAGCTCTCGGACGTCACTTCCTGCAGAGACATCGAAATTCCTGGAATCCCGGGATCACCGAGGCTGGAAAATCTTATCCAGATCCCTCCCTTTCTGAGAAGATCCCACACAGCAAAGCTCTCCCAGCAACCCGGGATCGGTGTCCAGGCGCTGTTCCCTCGGGATGGGAGGGACCTGGAGCTGGGAATCCTTCCGAGCCCCACTGCTCCTTTCCCGCTGCCGTGGAATGAGGCCGTGAAGGGAACGGGATGGATCCTGGAGGCCGGGATGTGCCAGGAGCAAGGTGTGGATCGCACGGAGCTCGGCTGGTCCATGGAATCACTGGGGTTGGAAAAGCTCTCCGAGGTCACCGAGCCCAGCCCGTGCCCCATCCCCACCTTGGCACTCAGGGACACATCCGGGAATTCCTTGGACGCCTCCAGGGATGGGCACTCCAAACCTTCCTGGGCACTTCCAATGCTTCCCAAGCCTTTCCATGGAGAAATTCCTGCTGCTGCCCACCCCGAGCCTCTCCTCCTGTCCCTGTTCCCTGGGAGCAGATCCCAAATCCCCCCCAGGTGTCCCCTCCTGGCAGGAGCTGTGCAGAGCCACCAGGGCCCCCCTGAGCCTCCTGTGCTCCAGGCTCAGCCCCTTTCCCAGCTCCCTTGGGAATTCTCCAGCTCCCTTCCCTGCCCTGGACTCGCTCCAGCCCCTCCAGGGTCTCTCTTGTCACCCAGGAGGGGAACCAGGCCCAGTCCCTGCAGCGGGATCACAAAGGTTGGAAAATCCCTCCGAGGTCATCGGGTCCGAGCTGTTCCCAATCCCCACCTTGGCACTGAGGGCCACATCCAGGAATTCCTTGAACGCCTCCAGGGATGGGCACTCCAGACCTCCCTGGGCACTTCCAATGCTTCCCAAGCCTTTCCATGGAGAAATTCCTTGAATTTACCTCGTTTTCCAACCTTTTTTTCCCATATTTTTTTGCTCTCCTCCTGTCCCATCACCGCTTTGGGACAACTCTTATTCCATCTGCTCTTCCTTGGCGTCTGTCTGAATTCCTGCTGGATCTCAAATCCCTTCCCACTCCTGCCAACACCCTTCTTCCATACAGATCCATGTATTTTCCTTCTGGTGGGGAAAAGGGGAATCTTGAGGGTGCCAGCTGTCCACAAATCCTGTAAAAAAAAACAATGGATGGGTGGAAAAAAAAAAAACAACCCAAAAAAACCCCAAACGTAAATCAGTGCGTCTTCCCAAGGGAAAACTCAGGACTTTTCCTGCCTGGAACGTGGATCCATCCTCATCCCTTTTCCCTTGTTTCTCTGGGATGAGGTAGATGGAAGAGAGAATGAGAGGCCACACATAAACACAAAACCCCAAGCTCTGGAGACACCTGGAAATCTTCCTGGCCTGTGGAGGATGGAGCTTCGCTTCAATCCAGGTGGGTTTTTTTTGGGAAGGAACCAGACCTTGCACCTTCACCCTTTCCTCTGGATTTCTCCTCTTTTTTTTTCCTGGGAATCCCCTGTTGACATCAATAATATTTATTTTGCGGGTGATAAAAGCTGAGTGAGGAGCTCCAGGCTGGATTCAGGGATGAGTAAATGGAAAATCCCTGATTTTCAGCCTGGAGTTCGCTCTCCTTTTGGGAGAGAAGCTCCTGCCAAGCCCAATTTTCCTGTTTCACGGAGCAGCAGGACAATCCCAGCTCCCTGCAGCCGGGGAATTCATCATGGAAAGGTGATTCGGGATTGGGATGGCTGCAGGAGATTCCAAACACCAAATAGGTATTAATTAGTTGATTAATTAACACATGCTGGCCACCTAATTGGTCAGTTCGGAGTGTCCGTGCGGAAGCTGAGGAATGAAATGAGATTCCCAAAGGGCTCCGGGATGGGAGCTGAAATGCCACCACTGCCCTGGAATCTTCTCCTGTGGGTTGGGATAAGGAACTTCCTGGAGCAGGCTGGGATCTGGGATATTTCAGTTTGCTCTGTGATCCAAGAAAAGGGATTTCTGCTTCGACTGGGAAAACCTTTGGGGCAGGAACCGCGTCCTTGTGTCTTCTTCTGGGACACCAATCCTGGAATGCCCAGCTGGCCAGACCACCACAGCCCCGGACCAAAAAAAACGGGGAAGATCAAAGAGATTTGACTTTCTTCATCAACAAATGCAGAATATTACAGAGATGGGGCTGGGATCTTGGGCAGGAATTCCTGGCTGGGCTGGAATTCCCAGCTTGGCTGGGGCTGCCCCTGGATCCCTGGCAGTGTCCCAGGCCGGGTTGGATATTGGGGCTTGGATCCACCTGGGATCAGTGGGAGGTGTCCCTGCCCATGGATGCAGTGCAATGAGGTGATCCCCACTGTTCCAGGATTCTGGAGCACCTCTGATCTGGAGCCAGGCTGGGAGAGCTGGGAATGTTCCCCTGGAGAAGGGAAAACTGCAGGGAATGCTCCGAGTGCCTGCAGGGGCTCCAGGAGAGCTGGAGAGGGGCTGGGGACAAGGGCTGCAGGGACAGGAGACAAGGAATGGCTTCCCACTGGGCAAGGGGAGCTTGGAGGGATTTTCCAACTGAAATCTTTCTGGGATCCTGGGATATTTTTTTTCCTTGTGACAGTGGGAGAGGTCTGGAATGGAATTCCCAGAGAAGCTGTGGCTGTCCCTGCATCCCTGAAAGTGTCCAAGGCCAGGCTGGATGGGACTTGGAGCATCCTGGAATACAGGAAGGTGTCCCTCGAGTTGGATCCAGATGGGATTTGAGGTCCTTTCCAACCCAAACCGTTCCAGGATTCTGGAGCCCCTCTGCTCTGGGAAAGCTGGGAATGTTCCCCAGGAGAAGGGAAAACTGCAGGGAATGCTCCGAGTGCCTGCAGGGGCTCCAGGAGAGCTGGAGAGGGGCTGGGGACAAGGGCTGCAGGGACAGGAGACAGGGAATGGCTTCCCACTGGGCAAGGGGAGCTTGGGCTGGGATCTTGGGCAGGAATTCCTGGCTGGGCTGGAATTCCCAGCTTGGCTGGGGCTGCCCCTGGATCCCTGGCAGCGCCCAAGGCCAGGCTGGGACATTGGGGCTTGGATCCATCTGGGATGTTGGGAGCTGTCCCTGCCTCTGGGATGTTGGACTGGACAATCTCTAAGGCCACTCCAACCCAAACCATCCCACAAATTCCGTGATAAATGACTTTTCCAGAGGTGTTGGCAGGAGTGGGAAGGGATTTCAGCGCCGAGAGGAACCCGCAAGTCAAGGCAGGGCAGGTGAAGTAAGAGCTGTCCCGAACACGCCGCGAGCCAGGAATGCGGGAGGGGGGAAAACCGGGGTGGAAAACAAGGAGAGCTCCCGGCTCCGGCTCGGGGAAGGGAATCCGGGGAAGTGGAGGAGGTGTGGAATTGTGATGAAAGGGGTGTGGAGGCGCAGGGTGTGGGAGGCAGAGCCGTGCCGGAGGCCTCGGGAGTTGGGCAATCCCTGCCGGGAGAAAGGGCAGGACACGGCACCAGGTCAAGGACAGGAGGAGGGAAAAGGGGGAAAAACCGGAATATCCCCCCCTTCCCCTCTTCCCCACCTCTCCCCGTGAGGAATGCATCCGGGGAACGCGGAGCAGGGCAGGAGGCTGAAATCCCGACCTGAGGAATAACGGCTGTCCAGGCAAGGAGGCCACGGGAATCCTGAGGGATCCTTCCTCCAACTCCGGGCTGCTCATTCCCACGGGGAATATTTGACAACGAAATAAAATAAATGCATAAACAAAAAAAACACAAAACCACGTAACTGTATTAAATACAAACTATATTAAATTCAGGTCCATTATTTCGGCTTGCTTGGGGTAATCAATCCCACTTTTTTTTTTTAAAAAAAAAAAAAAAAAGGCCGGAGGAATGAAACAAAAACCCCCAAATGAAGTGGTGGAATTTTTCCTGCCTGGGTATTTTATTCCCCTTCCCGAAATTTAATTACGGGAATATGTTTACAGATGAAAAACCCGACTGCCATTCCTCTCGCTCCAAGGATGAAATCCGTTTGTCCCGAAAGGGAATTTTTTAGGAGGTTGGGCGGTTGGGAAACTTTGCGTTTTTTTTTGTTTTTTTGGTTGTTTTTTTTTTTTCCCCCCCTCTGGTGTTTGTTCCCAACCCACCCCTTGTTTATATCCCGAAATCAACAACTCATGGATTTAAGAGCGCTGGGATGACCGGAGTCATGTCTGGATGAAAGGCGAAGCCTCGCTTTTTTTTTCCTGATTGAAGAGCCGAGCCAGCCCCATCTTGCCCAAATTAGAGCAATTACGGCCCCATCCAAACCCAAACCGGCCGTCCTGCTTTGGATTAGGGATGGAAAAGATTCCCGGGAGGGGCCGTCCTCCCTCGGCGGCTCCGCACCTGGAATCAATGATCTTCCCAAACAATGTCAGCCCGGATCCAACCGCAGCCTCCCCCGAAACGGGGGGGATGCTGGAGCAGGTTCCTTCCAGGCTCTTCCTCCCTTCCTGGAGCGAGGGGAGAACGGAAGAGGATCGGTTAATTCCGAGGAGGAATGAGAGCGGGCAACGGGAGGAGATTCCGGATGGAATTCCCGAAACCTTCCCGGGAAGTTAAGGGAACCCAAGCGGTCGTGTTGTCCCTGCTAGGGTTGAGCAAGGCGCCCTTTTTATCCTCCTGGAATGACGTTCCCTGATCCCAGGAACGGGATTTCCAGGATCCAGAAAGTCTCAGTCTGGTGATTCCCGGGATAAAGAAATTACGGAGCCCTAAACCCCAAGGGATGCCAGGAAAACCCTGTGTGGCTGCACTAGAGGCTCCAAACTGGGCCCAAAATCTGGGAATAACCAACCCAAACTGGGCCTGAAATCTGGGAATACGCAGCCCAAACTGGGCCCAAAATCTGGGAATGCGCAGCCCAAACCGGGCCCAAAATCTGGGAATACGCAGTCCAAACTGGGCCCAAAATCTGGGAATGCACAGCCCAAACTGGGCCCAAAATCTGGGAATGCACAGCCCAAATCGGGTCCAAAATCTGGGAATACGCAGTCCAAACTGGGCCCAAAATCTGGGAATGCACAGCCCAAACTGGGCCCAAAATCTGGGAATGCGCAGCCCAAACCAGACCCAAAATCTGGGAATACGCAGTCCAAACTGGGCCCAAAATCTGGGAATGCACAGCCCAAACTGGGCCCAAAATCTGGGAATGCGCAGCCCAAACCGGGCCCAAAATCTGGGAATGCGCAGCCCAAACAACCCGGATATCCAACAGGTCCCAACTCTGAGGAAAAGCAGGATCCTGGTGGAAAACCTGGGAGTCCCTCAGGAAATCCATGATCGGTATTTGGGATTTCCTGGGAATGTGTCTGACTCCCCGCCCCCCAACAGGGACAGTCGGTGACTTCCACCCCGGATTTCCGTCAGGGACAATATTCCCAATTAGTGGATTTGGGGGGGAAAAAAAAAAAGATGGAGAGATTTTCTTATTCCATGTTCGAAATTCCCATCAGTGGGGTGGAGCTGGTGGATCCAGGAATTCTTCCTACACCCAGAGGATCCCTAAAAGACAAAGACGCCTCTCCCAAGGTCTTCTCCTGGTCCTAAATCCCCACCCGGGAAAAGCTTGAGATTGTTTCGGATCATCTCCAAAGCTGTGACAAAAATTTTCCAGGGATAACACCACGGGACAATCAGGAGACCCAGGGAGAAACGGATTCTCCTGGGAAGGAAGGATCACTCCAAACTGGATGATCCTTAAGGTCCTTCCAACCAAGACTTTCCCAGATTTCTGCCAGCTCTGGCTCCAGTGATGTCCAAGGAGGAGGATCCCAGCCTGGAATTCGGGATCGAGCTCCACAGGATGGAGCCAGCAGGGATCCATCGGGGTTTTCCAGAGGTTTAATCCTGTCTTCTCCTGGTCCTAAATCCCTACCCAGGAAAAGCTTGGGATTGTTTCGGATCATCTCCAAAGACATGACAAAAATTTTCCAGGGATAACACCACGGGACAATCAGGAGACCCAGGGAGAAACGGATTCTCCTGGGAAGGAAGGATCGCTCCCAACTGGATGATCCTTCAGGTCCTTCCAACCAAGACTCTCCCTGATTTCTTCCAGCTCTGGCTCCAGTGATGTCCAAGGAGGAGATCCCAGCCTGGAATTCAGGATCGAGCTCCACAGGATGGAGCCAGCAGGGATCCACTGGGGTTTTTCCAGAGGTTTAATCCTGTCTGGAGGACAGGGATTAACTTGGAAGCCTCCTGAGAAATCCCTGCTGGAAAACCTTGGCGATTCCAGCCTCCCTCAGGGTCTCCATCCACACCGGTATTCCCATCCCGGCAGATCCAGGGGTGGATTTCTCCGGGATGACGCCTCGGAAGTTCTTGGAACCACGCAGGGATCCAAAGACGAGGTTTCCCTCTCCCCCCCTCAGCCCTTGGAATGTGTCCATGGCTCCGGGATGGGCCTGAGAAATCCTCTGGGAGTGAGGGCGCCGGAATTCCTGCCGAGGGGATAACCCGGTTATGCTGGGAGTTGGATAAAAGAACGTAAAATTATTTTAAATAAAAATATAAATAATATTAATGATATTTTAAATTATTTTAAAATAGTTAAAATATATGAATCTATATTCAAAATATACATAATAAAATAATATAAAAATTGCATAAAATAAAATATAACAAGATAAAAGAGAGTAAAATGAAATAAAATAACACAAAAGAGAACAAAATAAGAATAAAATGAAATAAAATGAAATAACATAACATAACACAACACAACACAGACTAAAATGAAATAAACAAAATAAAATAACATGAAATAAAATGAAATAAAGCAGAACAAAACAAAACAAAACATCATAAAATGAAACAAAATAGAACAAAACACAGCAAAATAAAACAACATAAAAGAAAATAAAACAGAACAAAACGAAATAACATGAAATAAAATGAAATAGCATAAGAAAACAAAATAAAATGAAAGAGAACAAAATAACATAAAATAAAATAACATAACAAAATAAAATAAAATAAAATAAAATAAAATAAAATATTGGAAAATCCATCCTACATTGTCCTGAAAGAATGGGAGAGTTCACAGGGACAGCAAAGTTCCAGAGGGGCGGATCCGTCCCGCACTGTAGAAAATAAAATAAAATAAAATAAAATAAAATAAAATAAAATAAAATAAAATAAAATAAAATAAAATAAAATAAAATAGAAAATCCATCCTATATTGTCCCAAAAGAATGGGAGAGTTCACAGGGACAGCAAAGCTCCAGAGTCCCCCAAAAACCTGGGACTTTTCCCCCAAAAACCTGGGACTTTTCCCCGAGTTCCAGCACTTTTGGGAAGAGCGGAGGAGGCAGAAGTGGAAGTGGAGCTCCAGGTGAGCCCTTGGCTCCCTCGCCTGGAAAAGGGATCCGGATTCCCCTGGAATCACCTCAGGAGAGGCCTCCTGAGGATTCCTTCCCTTTTCATCTTCCAGATTCCCAGGATTTTTTTTTTTTTTTTTTTGGCTGTTCCGTGCCAGGGATCTGCTGCAGAGGCAGAGGGAGGATGGCAACGGGAATAATTTCAATGGATTAAACGAGAGAATCCCGGAACGACGAGAGAATCCCATAACGGTTTGGGATGGACGGGACCTTACAATCCCATGAATTTTTCTTTCAATTTCTGCCTTGGGAAGAGACAATTCCCACTGGATCAGCTCCACCCGACCCGGATTTGCCCTCCCAGGAGGATCAGGTCAGCGGATTTAAACCTTTTCCAAGGAAAAAACCCGAGCTTCTCCCAGCTGGGGGAGAGCAAATCCGCGGCCTTGAGAGGGATCCGGCACCCCCGGAATGCCGGGAGCCTCCGAGGTGGCTCCTTCCAGCTGGGTTTTTTGGGATAGCAGCAGGAACCTGGCTGGGATTTGAGGCAGCTCTGGCTGTTCCTGGGATTGCCCAGCGCTCCGGGAGAAGCTCCAGGAAAACAGGGATGGCTGGGAGGGGGGATTTGGGCATGGTGTGGGTTGGGAATACCGGGAGGGGATTCTCCATCCCATCCATTTATCTTGGGAGCTGGGATAAGGCATTCCTGGGTGGCTCAGGCTCCCAGGAAACGAGATTTGCCTTGGAATTGGAAACTTTCCGGGATTGGAAACTTCCCAGCCTCGGAAGAGCAAGGAAAACCGGGATGGGGAGGCGGGAAAATCCCTCGGGTCCTCAGAAATCCACCCCAGGAGGGTTTTAATTCCCAGAAAATTCAGGACGCGGCTTCCCGAGGATGATTCCCGGACGTGGAGCTGTTTGTTGGTCCTCAGTCCCAGCTCCTTCGCTTCCAGAGGCTTCCAAGGAATGCACAAAACATCACCTCAAAATCCAAAGGCTTTCCTCGTGGGCTCGGAGGGAAGGGAAGGGAAGGGAAGGGAAGGGAAGGGAAGGGAAGGGAAGGGAAGGGAAGGGAAGGGAAGGGAAGGGAAGGGAAGGGAAGGGAAGGGAAAGGAAAGGGAAAGGAAAGGGAAAGGGAAAGGAAAGGGAAAGGAAAGGAAAGGAAAGGAAAGGAAAGGAAAGGAAAGGAAAGGAAAGGAAAGGAAAGGAAAGGAAAGGAAAGGAAAGGAAAGGAAAGGAAAGGAAAGGAAAGGAAAGGAAAGGAAAGGAAAGGAAAGGAAAGGAAAGGAAAGGGGAAAAGACCAAATCCATGACAAAAATCCATGGACAGACTAAAAATTCCACGGGCAGGTGATGAGGGATCCACTGAAAACCAACGGATCCTGGAAAACCAATGGATTTTATTTTTTTTTTTCCACCTGGCTGCTCGCAGGGAAAAGAAAAAAAAAAAAAAGTCCAGGATCAGCTTTGATCCATCCCTAAAAAAACCACAAAATTTTTTTTGGGGGAAAAAAAGGTGGTTTTAGCTACGGAAAAAGCAAATCCCAAGTGCCCAGCCGAGATCCTGCCAAACGTCTTCCCAAGCCTTGGGAATAATGGGAGCAGCCATGTCCCTCTCCAGCTGATAATTGCCGGAGAAGCGTCCGTCCCCGGAGATAATTAACGAGGGTGACTTAATTAAGGGCCCCCGGGGGGTAACGAGGCTCAAAACAACTCCCAGATCCTGCCTAGAAATAGGTGGAGAAAGGAATGGGAGCTGATTCCAGAGGGTTGGGATCTCCTTCCCCGTGTCCTGTCATTAAAGGGCGGGGAAATCCGCCGGCATCGAAGGAGCGGGGCAGGAATGTGGCGGGAGCCGCTTCCCCGGAATTGTTGGCGGGAAAGGTGGATCCTGGAAAAAGCCAGGGTGTGCCCAGGAGCCGGGCGAGGCGGCATTCCCAAAAAAAAAAAAAAAATCTGGTGTTGGCCAGAGGATTCCCTCCTGGATCCTGCCTGGACACCGTGGTTCGTTCCCGGATTGCCGAAGGGTGACCACGAGGCCGGGATCCCAAATGGAGCCTGAGGAATTGGCTCATCCCAGAGGGAAAAATTCCTTTGGAATTGAGGGGAAAAAGCCACTGAGGACAAGGAGGGTGCAGCGAATGGGAGATTTAGGGAAGATGGGAAGATTTATCCAGGAAAACACCAAAATTCATTCCCAGATTGCCAAAGGGTCACCCTGAGGCCGGGATCACAGGTGGAGCCTGAGGAATTGGCTCATCCCAGAGGAAAAAATTCCTTTGGAATCGAGAGGAAAAAGGAACAAACAGCCACTGAGGCCAGGGAGGGTTTAGCCAAGGGAAAAATGGGAAGATTTATCCAGGAAAACATCAAATTTCATTCCCGGATTGTCATCCTGAGGCTGGGATCCCAAACATAGCCTGAGAGGAAAAAATTCTTTTGGAATTGAGAGAAAAAGGAAGAAACAGGCACTGAGGCCAGGGGGGGTTTAACCAAGGGAAGAAAGGGAAGATTTATCCAGGAAAAGACCAAATTTCATTCCTGGATTGCCAAGGGGTCACCCTGAGGCCGGGATCCCAAACAGAGCCTGAGGAATTGGCTCATCCCAGAGGGAAAAATTCCTTTGGAATTGAGAGAAAAATGAGAAAACAGCCACTGAGGCCAGGGAGGGTTTAGCCAAGGGAAGAATGGGAAGATTTGTCCAGGAAAAGACCAAATTTCATTCCCAGATTGCCAAAGGGTCACCCTGAGGCCGGGATCCCAGGTGGAGCCTGAGGAATTGGCTCATCCCAGAGGAAAAAATTCCTTTGGAATTGAGGGCAAAAGGAGCAAACGGCCACTGAGGCCAGGGAGGGTTTAGCCAAGGGAAGAATGGGAAGATTTATCCTGGAAAACACCAAATCTCATTCCCGGATTGTCATCCTGAGGCTGGGATCCCAAACAGAGCCTGAGAGGAAAAAATTCCTTTGGAATGGAGGGAAAAATGAGGAAACAGCCACTGAGGCCAGGGAGGGTTTAGCCACGGGAAGGTTCAGGGAGAACGGGAAGATTTATCCAGGAAAAGGCCTGGCTGGGGTTTTTCTGGGAATCTGGGGACGAAGGGAAGAGCAGCACCTTGGATTTGCTGCCCCTGTGACATTCCAGAGGCCAAAAAAAGGACGAGGAGCTCTCCGTGGACACAGAAATCTGCTTTAAAAAAAAAATAAATAAAAATCCCTTTTTCTTCCCCACCCCCCAGCACTTCCCAGCCTGGCAATCCCAGATTTTGGGGGTGGCTCCCCCGCCCCCCTGCAGAACACGGGATGATTTTCCATGCTGGAATTCCCTTTTCCAGCCCTGCTTTGAGCCATTTTCCAATGGCAGCGCTTCCACCCATCCCGCTTCCCTGTCCTGGGACGACCTTTGTGGGAGCAACGCTCATTCCAGGCTGGTGGACACCCTTCCCTGAGGTGCATCCTCCAGCATTCCTGAGCAAATTCCCACCCTGGAATTTGCTCTGCCGCTTCCACGTGGGAAAAATCATGGGATGGGCTGGGATCAGAGGAGGAAACCTGCAGGAAAAAAGGAGGAAACCTGCAGGAAAAGTGCAGGAAAAGCCAGTGGTGGATCCGGCTGTGTTGGGCTCTGTCCTAGGTGGGTTTTCCCACCCAAAAGATCCTGGGATTTTGGGGATTTAACAGCCTGGCAGCCTGGGAGATTCCTTTTTAAAATTTTTTTAATTTATTTTTTACAATTTTTTAGGGTTTTTAAAATTTTTTTTATATTTATTTTTATATTTTATTTTATTTTGTTTTATTATTTTATTTTATTTTATTTTATTATTATTATTTTATTTTATTTTATTTATATTATTTTATTTTATTTTTTATTATTTTATTTATTTATTTTATATTATTTTATTTTTTTTATTATTTTATTTTATTTATTGTATATTATTTTATTTTATTTTTTATTATTATTTTATTTTATTTTACTTTATTTATTTTATTTCATTTCATTTTATTTTATTTTTATTTTTATTTTTATTTTTATTTTTATTTTTATTTTTATTTTTATTTTTATTTTTATTTTTATTTTATTATTATTTTCTTTTTTTCCAGGAGGAACATTCCCATTCCTGGCCGGGCTCCCTCTCTCCTCCATCCACTCCCAGTTTCATTTGGAGCTGTTCCTCCCTCTCCCCTGGGATGGGATGGGATGGGATGGGATCCATGGGATGGGATGGGATGGGATGGGATGGGATGGGATGGGATGGGATGGGATGGGATGGGATGGGATGGGATGGGATGGGATGGGATGGGATGGGATGGGATGGGATGGGATCCATGGGATGGGATGGATTGGGATGGGATGGGATGGGATGGGATGGGATGGGATGGGATGGGATGGGATCCATGGGATGGGATGGGATGGGATGTTCCCAACTCATCCGGACAAAGCTCAGGACAGAGCCCACGAGCACCTGGAGAGGGAGGTGGGGAGAAGAGAGGGATGGAGCGAATTCCTTAAGGAGATTTTTTTCTTTTCCCAGCCCTGATTCCTGCTGATCCCATGACCTCACCTCCCAAACCAGCTGCTGCCTCACTCCGCTTGGCACCGGAGCCATTCCCGCTTGGCACCGGAGCCATTCCCGAGTTCCGCCCCAGCCGCTCCTGCTCCTGCTCCGCAGGATGATTTACAGCCCTGGACAGGGTGAAAAAAGGGGCAGCACAAAGTGTCAGGAGCTGTAAATCCCGATTAAACCCCGGCTCCCGAAAATTCTCCCCCGTCCCGAGCTTGGGAATTGTTTCCAGGGAAGGGAAGGGAAGGGAAGGGAAGGGAAGGGAAGGGAAGGGAAGGGAAGGGAAGGGAAGGGAAGGGAAGGGAAGGGAAGGGAAGGGAAGGGAAGGGAAGGGAAGGGAAGGGAAGGAAAGGAAAGGAAAGGAAAGGAAAGGAAAGGAAAGGAAAGGAAAGGAAAGGAAAGGAAAGGCTGTGAGAATTGGGAATGCTCATCCTGGAGAAGAGAAGCACCGAGGTTACCGAACTGTGACCTTCCAGGACCTGAAGGGGACATGGAACAGGATTTCCTGGACTTCCTTGTTCCCGGTGCTGTCCAAGCCCTCCATGCAAACTGAACCCTGTCTGGAAGACTTTTCCAGGTGTCTGCAGCACCTGGGATTTAATGGGATGGGACAGGTTCCGGGTTTTCCCTGCTGTTGGTCCCACACTTCCAGGGGACGTCAGGAGAGGCCCCGGCCCACCTCAGAAATCCCCTGCAGAGACAGAAATTCGGGAATGCTCTTGGCAATTCCCAAGCCTCCGTGGGATGGTTTTTTACCTTTGAAGGAGGCAGATCCTTGCCCATTCCCAGATTTTCGGATCCCACACCTGGGGGAGGAAGGAGCCAGAGGAAGCCCAGAGGATTCTGTGGAAGGAGCTGCTCTTTTTTCCCACTTTTTTTGGGATTTTTCTGACACCGGGATGGGGTGGCAGCTCTGCTTCTCCACAGGTGTCTCCCAAAAGGAGAAACATCCCAGCTTCTGTAAAACCCGAGAAGCAATTCCAAGGGTTTTTTTATTATTTAGGCACTTCACGGACATCAGATACAGAAATTAATTAAGGATTAAATTCCTCTTCGTTATCCCCAGCTCTGGAATTAATCCAGAGGGAAAACAGGGGCTGCTCCAGGTTCAATCCCTGGAATTCAGGGGGAAAAAAACCAAACCTGGTGCTCAGTGCTGGGGGTGGGAGCATCCACAGCCTGCCAAGGACAAGGAATCATGGAATGGGTTGGGTTGGAAGCGACCTGGAGGAGGATTTCATCCCAACCCCAACACCTCCCACCATCCCAGGTGGATCCAAGCCCCAATGTCCAACCCGGCCTTGGACATTCCCAGGGATCCAGGGGCAGCCCCAGCCAAGCTGGGAATTCCAGCCCAAAATCCAGGAATTCCTGCCCCAATCCCAGCTCAATGTCACTTTTCCCAGTGGGAAGCCATTCCCTGTCTCCTGTCCCTGCAGCCCTTGTCCCCAGCCCCTCTCCAGCTCTCCTGGAGCCCCTGCAGGCACTCGGAGCATTCCCTGGAGTTTTCCCTTCTCCAGGGGAACATTCCCAGCTCTCCCATCATCCCTGACCTCACCCCCTATTCCCAAACTTCCAGAAGATCCCAAACTCTGGCATTTTGGGGCTGGGAACGATCCTTTTCCCAGCTCTCCCAGTCATGGATGGATGCAGGGATGGAATGGATCCAGCCCAGCCCCTCCCAGCCAGGAATTCCTGCCCCAATCCCAGCTCAATGTCACTTTTCCCAGTGGGAAGCCATTCCCTGTCTCCTGTCCCTGCAGCCCTTGTCCCCAGCCCCTCTCCAGCTCTCCTGGAGCCCCTGCAGGCACTCGGAGCATTCCCTGGAGTTTTTTTCCCTTCTCCAGGGGAACATTCCCAGATCTCCCAGCCTGGCTCCAGAGCAGAGGGGCTGCAGAATCCTGGAATTTTTTGGCTTGGGAATGACCCTAAATCCCATCCCATTCCCACCCCATTCCATGTTCATGGACACCTCCCACCATCCCAGGTGGCTCCCAGCCCCAACACCCGCCCTGTCCTTGGGCACTCCCAGGGATCCAGGGGCGGCAGGGCTGTCTCAGGGAGGCTCCCTGGAGCGCTGCCGAGGTTTGGGATCATCGGGGTCACCTCGCTCCCTGCCCTCCTTCCCGGGGGTTTGGCGGCACCTCCCAGGGCGCCCGAAATTCCGCCGCCACCCGCCGGTGACATCCCGGCCCCTGGTTTGGGGCTGGGGTGTGGCAGCAGCCGAGCCGGTTCCGGGCAGGACCGGGAGCGGGAGAAGATGGGAATGGCAGGGGCAGGACACGTCCTGGTGGCGCCTGGGCCGGGGCTGTCACAGCTCTGTCACCGCCCCGGGGGCTTCCCTGTGGCCACGGAGGAGCAGTGGGGACACCTCGGGATGGGCTGAGAGCTTGGGATGGGCTGGAGGGACAGAAGACAGGGAATGGCTTCCCATCTTGGGCAGGAATTCCTGGCTGGGCTGGAATTCCCAGCTTGGCTGGGGCTGCCCCTGGATCCCTGGGAATGCCCAAGGCCGGGTTGGACATTGGGGGTTGGATCCACCTGGCATGGTGGGAGGTGTCCCTGCCCATGGAATGGGGTGGGAATGGGATGGGATTTAAGGTTCCTTCCAACCCAAACCATTCCAGGATTCTGGAGCCTCTCTGCTCTGGGAGAGCTGGGAATGTTCCCCTGGAGAAGGGAAGACTCCAGGGAATGCTCCGAGTGCCTGCAGGGGCTCCAGGAGAGCTGGAGAGGGGCTGGGGACAAGGGCTGCAGGGACAGGAGACAGGGAATGGCTTCCCACTGGGAAAAGTGACATTGAGCTGGGATCTTGGGCAGGAATTCCTGGCTGGGCCGAAATTCCCAGCTTGGCTGGGGCTGCCCCTGGATCCCTGGCAGTGCCCAAGGCCGGGTTGGATCCACCTGGGATGGTGGGAGGTGTCCCTGCCCATGGGATGGGGTGGGATTGTCACCTTTGGGATCCCTTCCCACCCAAACCACCCCGGGATTCTTGGATCCCCTGAGCAGATCCCAGCCCAGCTCCACCAGCCGAGCCTCGGGACCATCCCAAGCTGCTTCCAGCGGCCGGGATCAAGGACAAGGCGGAGAAGTCACGGCCGGGAGGTCACAGCCGAGTCACCGCCGCAGACCCGCAGCTCCCGCCCTTCCCCGCCATCCTTATCTCCTTTCTTATCTCTCGGCTCCCAACCCTCCCGCAGATCAAAGGAGCCGCCGCTGCCAGGAGCGGCCGGGATGTTTATCCCGGGTGAAAAGGTGGGAATTGTCATTCCAGGGCCAGCTCCGGCGAGCCTCCGCCCCCGAGCTCATTAAGGAACAGGAATCGGGAGCCGCATTCCATTCCCCGGCCTCGGCTCCGGCTTCCGTTCCAGGGAAGGGAAAAGTAAAAGTTTTAATTGCTTTGTTTATCTGCGGCCGCCACCTGCGGCTCCTTCCTCACCTGCCCGCCCTCCTGCGCCCCGGAGCGGCTCCCCAAAAACAGGCTCCCAAAAAACACCAAATGCTGGGAGAAAGGTGAATTTTAGGGACAGGCTCCCCAAAAACACCCCAAATGCTGGGAGAAAGGTGAATTTTAGGGACAGGCTCCCCAAAAAACCCCAAATGCTGGGTGAAAGGTGAATTTTAGGGACAGACTCCCCAAAAACACCAAACAGCTGGGGGGAGGGTGAATTTTAGGGACAGACACCCCAAAAACACCAAACAGCTGGGGGGAGGGTGAATTTTAGGGACACGCTCCCCAAAAACACCAAAAAACTGGGGGGAAGGTGGGTTTAGGGATGGACACCCCAAAACCACCAAAAGCAGAGGGAAAGGTGGATTTAGAGATGGACACTGGGATTTGCCTTCCCTGTCTGCAGCAGATCCCCAAAAACACCAAAAGCAAAGGGAAAAGGGAGTTTAGGGATGGACACTTAAAAATAACAAAAGCTGGGAGAAAGGTGGATTTAGGGCCAGGCTCCCCAAAAACACCAAACAACTGGGGGGAGGGTGAATTTTTCTGTGCACCATCCTTTATCAGGATATTTTTCTGTGGATTATTCTTTATTAGGATATTCTTCTGTGCACCATTCTTTATTAGGGTATTTTTCTGAGGGACCATCCCATATTAGGGTATTTCCCTGTTCAACATCTTTTTTTAGGATATTTTTTCTGTGGCACCATCCTTTATCAGGGCATTTTTCTGTGGATCATCCCTTATCAGGATATTTTTCTGTGGATCATCCTTTTATAGGATATTTATCTGTGCACCATTCTTTATTAGGATATTTTTCTGTGGATCATCCTTTTTAAGGGTATTTTTCCGTGGACCATCATTTTATAGGATATCTTTCTGTGGATCGTCCTTTATTAGGATATTTTTTCTGTGGGACCATCCCTTATTAGGGCATTTTTCTGTGGATCATCCTTTTATAGGATATTTTTCTGTGGGACCATCCTTTTATCGGGTATTCTTCTGTGGATCATCCTTTATTAGGATATTTTTCTGTAGGACCATCCTTTTATAGGATATTTTTCCGTAGGACCATTCTTTATTAGGATATTTTTCTGTGGATCATCCTTTTTTAGGATATTCCTCTATGGATCATTATTGAGATATTTTTTTCTGGGGACCATCCTTTTATAGGGTATTCTTCTGTGGGACCATCCTTTATTAGGATATTCTTCTGTGGGACCATCCTTTTTAGGGTGTTTTTCTGTGCACCATCGTTTTATAGGATATCTTTCCGTGGATCATCCTTTTTCAGCTTATTCTTCTACAGACCATTCCTTATGAGGGTATTTTTCTGTGGGACCATCCTTGATTAGGATATTCTTCGGTGGGACCATCCTTTTATCGGGTATTCTTCTGTGGACCATCCTTTATTAGGATATTTTTCCGTAGAACCACCCTTTTATAGGATATCTTTCCATGGATCATCCTTTATTAGGATATTTTTCTGTGGATCAAGCTTTTTTAGGATATTTTTCCATAGGACCATCCTTTTATAGGATATTTTTCTGTGCACCATCCTTTTATAGGATATCTTTCCGTGGACCATTCTTTATTAGGATATTTTTTCTGTGAATCATCATTTTCAGGATATTCCTCTATGGATCATTATTGAGATTTTTTTTTCTGGGGACCATCCTTTTATAGGGTATTCTTCTGTGGAACCATCTTTTTTTGGGATATTCTTCTGTGGACCATCCTTTTATAGGATATCTTTCCGTGGATCATCCTTTATTAGGATAATTTTCTGTGGATCAACCTTTTTTTAGGATATTTTTCCGTAGGACCATCCTTTTATAGGATATTTTTCTGTGCCCCATCCTTTTATAGGATATTTTTCTGTGGATCATCCTTTTTTAGGATATTCCTCTATGGATCATTATTGAGATATTTTTCTGGGGACCATCCTTTTATAGGGTATTCTTCTGTGGGACCATGCTTTTTTAGGATATTTTTCCGTGGATCATCCTTTATCAGGATATTCTTCTGTGGACCATCTTTTTTAGGATATTTTTCTGTGGGACCATCCTTTATGAGGGCATTTTTCCTGTGGATCATCCCTTATTAGGCTATTCTTCTGTGGATCACACTTTATCAGGATATTTTTCTGTGGATTATTCTTTATCAGGATATTTTTCTGTGCACCATCCTTTATTAGGGTATTTTTCCCTTCTCCAGGGGAACATTCCCAGCTCTCCCAGAGCAAAAAAGCTCCAGAACCCTGGAATGGTTTGGTTTGGAAAAGACCTCAAATCCCATTCCCACCCCTTTCCATGTTCAGGGACACCTCCCACCATCCCAGGTGGATCCAAGCCTCAATGTCCAACCTGGCCCTGGACGTTCCTAAATCCCGAGTTATTGCTGGCTGGGATGTTCATGGAATGGTTTGGGTGGGAAGAGACCTTAAATCCCATCCAGTGCCACCCCCTCCCACCATCCCAGGTGGATCCAACCCGGCCTTGGACATTCCCAGGGATCCAGGGGCAGCCCCAGCCAAGCTGGGAATTCCAGCCCAGCCAGGAATTCCTGCCCCATTCCCGTATCCCAGTCCAGACTCAGCCCCGGGAAGCTCCCAGGGGGAGACGGGACCTGAGGAGCCCAGGCAGGATCAGCTCAGGGTCTCCATATCCAGGGAATTGGGAATCCCTCCTCCGATGTTTGGCACAGCAGGGCCTGGATTGGGATCTCGGGCTTGCAACAGTCCGGACATTTCCATGCTTTTCATGGAATCATGGAATGGTTTGGGTTGGAAAGAGCTTAAGGATCATCCCATTCCACCCCATCCATGGGCAGGGACACCTCCCACCATCCCAGGTGGATCCAAGCCACAATGTCCAACCCGGCCTTGGGCACTGCCAGGGATCCAGGGGCAGCCACAGCCAAGCTGGGAATTCCAGCCCAGCCAGGAATTCCTGCCCAAGATCCCAGCCCCAGCTCCCCTTGCCCAGTGGGAAGCTATTCCCTGTCTCCTGCCCTTCCATGGATCTCTCCCTTCCACTCTCCTGCCTCCGGTGACTCCAGGGATTTGTCACCTCTCCGGTGTCACACGGGAGACAGAAGCAGCCGGCAGGTTTGGGTTGGATTGGGAATTTCGACGTTCCCGGTAAACACAGGAGGAGCGGCCGGCAGTGCCGACACCGGGAGGGACAAGGAGGGGCTGGAACAGGGTTGAGAGGGAGGGAAGAATCCCAAGAGGAAAAGAGAAATGCACACGTTCTCTGTCTTCTCTTTCAATAAATCATGAGAATGATTTTAAAAAATAAAAATAAAAATAAAAATAAAAATAAAAATGAAAATAAGAATAAAAATAAAATAAAAATAAAAATAAAAATAAAAATAAAAAAAGAATATAAGAATAAGAATATAAAAATGAATAAGAATAAGAATAAGAATAAGAATAAGAATAAGAATAAGAATAAGAATAAGATAAAAAATAAAAAATAAAAATATAAAAATATAAAAATAAAAAAAGAATAAGAATAAGAATAAAACCAAAAATAAATCTAAAAAAAGAGTAAGATTAAGAATAAGAATAAAAATAAAAACAAGAATAAAAAAATAAAAAATAGTAAAAATATGAATAAGAATAAGAATAAAAATAAGAATAAGAATAAAATTTAAAAATAATTTAAAAATAAGAACAAACAAAACCCCAAAAAGAAACAACAAAACAAACCCCCAAAACCAAAAAAAAGACCAAACAAAAAAGCAAACAAACACCAAACCAAACCAAAAAAACCCTACAAAACAAAACAACCCCCCACAACAAACAAACAAACAAACAAACAAAGACCACAAAAACCCCAGGCAGTTCAGGAAACTTGAAATTTGGGTCTTTACGTTTTAACCCCTTCAAAGCATAAATTTAAATCTGATCTTGTGCAACTCAACCATCCCGACCAGTCCAAATCCTGACCAGTCCAAATCCAGACCAGCCCAAATCCAGACCAGTCCAAATCCCAGCCAGTCCAAATCCCGACCAGTCCCAATCCTGACCAGTCCAAATCCCGACCAGTCCAAATCCAGACCAGTCCAAATCCCGACCAGTCCAAATCCAGACCAGCCCAAATCCAGACCAGTCCAAATCCCAGCCAGTCCAAATCCCAACCAGTCCAAATCCCAACCAATCCAAATCCCGACCATTCCAAATCCTGACCAGTCCAAATCCCAACCAATCCAAATCCCGACCATTCCAAATCCCGACCAGTCCAAATCCCGACCAGTCCCAATCCTGACCAGTCCAAATCCCAACCAATCCAAATCCCAACCAGTCCAAATCCAGACCAGTCCAAATCCAGACCAGTCCAAATTCTGACCAGTCCAAATTCAGACCAGACCAAATCCTGACCAGTCCAAATCCAGAACAGTCCAAATCTAGAACAGTCCAAATCCAGACCAGTCCAAATCCTGACCAAACCAAATCCCAACCAGTCCAAATCCTGACCGGTCCAAATCCAGACCAGACCAAATCCAGATCCCAACCAGTCCAAATCCCAACCAGTCCAAATCCCAACCAGTCCAAATCCCCACTGGTCCAAATCCCAACCAGTCCTAATCCAAATCCAGACCAAACCAAATCCCAACCAGTCCAAATCCAAATCCAGACCAAACCAAATCCCAACCAGTCCAAATCCTGTCCAGTCCAATCCAGACCAAATCAAATCCCAACCAGTCCCAATCCCAACCAGACCAAATCCAGACCCAAAATGGCACCAGGACCTGACTCTCCTGCTCTGCGGCCCAAAGGATTAAAAATCACCCCACATAACTCGACCTCTCCCATTTTTCAAGTGGAAAAATCAGTAAGGGAAAACAATTTCATGGAGACCACACCAGAGGGAGAGGCTGAAGCAAATCCTTAATTCCAGTCCTTAAAATTCAACCTTTGCAGGAGATGGGAATGTAACCAAAAAAATCCACCTAAAATGGAAGAATTCAGCAGGGAAAAGCAGACTTGGGAAAGGAGACGAGGAAAGCACAATTTATTTAATTCTATTTTCCCAACCCATCATCAGCAACCTTTTTGATCCTATGGGGTAAAACCAACTTTCCGGAGGAAGGTTTTTGAACCCGAAATTTCCCATTTCTCTTCCCGATCCCATTGCCCTAAATTTCAGGCTTGGTTTAAAACCAAAACCAGCCCAGGATTTGTTTTCAGGCTCGGCGTAGACGACGTTAAAACCTTTCAAAGCTGTTCCCAGGAGCCTTTAAGAAGATGAGAGAGATATTTTTTTTCATTTATTTTTTTTTATCCTCTCGCTTGGGACACTTCCAGACCTGGAAAAACTTGTTCCGAGTGAAAAACGAGGAGGGCGGAATTTGTTGCCAGGAAAACACGGCCCCAAAAAAAAAAAAAAAAAAAAAAAAAAAAAAAAAAAAAAAATAATCAGAAATCCCACCCAAGCCTTCCAGAGGGGCTTCAGAGCCCGGATTCATCCCGGTTCTCCACCCAGGAATGATTTTCATCCCTTTCCCGCAGAGTTCCTCCAGCCAGCGCTGGGATTCTCCATGGGATTCCTCCCATGGGTCCCAGCTCCTTTCCCCAGCACGGAACGGGCGCCTGGGGAGTGCTGGAGGTGACATTTGTCACCTCCTCCTCCTCGGAGGGAACATCTGCCCGAGGCTGGAGATGTTCCGGTGGGGCTGGGCCGGGTGTTTTCCAGTGGGATCCGATCCCCATCGGCTTCTCCCGTGGAACAAACTGGTGTTAAACCAGTTCACGGCAGGTGTGGCTCCTGCCTGGAATTCCTCCGGCTCTGTGGGAAACTCGCACCGAGAAACAGTTTTGGGGCGGCCTGTCCGGGCAGGCAGGGAGCCTGTCCCCAATGTCCCATGGAAGTGGCGGATCCAGGATTGCCTCATCCTCAGCAGCATCCCGGGTGGGACCCGAGGAAAGCTCTGGAAGCGCAGAAGAGCGGCCGATGGATTGGGAGGAACTGGGAGACTCCTGGGCAAAGGAGATGGTGGGAGAAGCTTCCACGGAAGGTCCTGGTTTAGGGTTTTCCACATCTCCTTTCCCTACCATCCTCCTGGGCAAATCCTGGCCAGTTCCCTCAGCTCCGGAGGATTGGAGCAACAATCCAAGAATCCAAGAACTCCTCGGTCCCGGAATCGCCACATCCCCTGCTCCACCATCCAGGTGTCAAAATCCTTCCCAGATTTCCGGGAAGGAAATCTCTCCAGGACCATCTTCTCCCAACATCCGGGGCCGATGCGCGGCTCAGGGAGGCTGGACAGCTCTGCTTGTCCTCACCCAGAGGGTCCTGGATTCCAAGAGGTCGTGAGATCCAACTCACTCTCCTCCCCCATCCCATCCCATCCCATCCCATCCCATCCCATCCCATCCCTTTGGATGTTTCAAACCCTAAATCACTTCCCAATGGAGAGTGGGAATAATCCAAATCCCAGCCCTCCTGTCCTGCTCTGGGTGACAAACCCCCTCAGAACAAGGAGTTCGTGTTGGTGCAGCTCAAATATTCCATTATTCCCAATGGAATAATTACGATGTTCCAATTGATATTCCATTAAACATTCCAATAAATATTTCAATAAATATTCCAATTAATATTCCATTATTCCCAATGGAATAATCCAAATCCCAGCCCTCCTGTCCCACTCTGGGTGACAAACCCCCTCAGAACAAGGAGTTTGTGTTGGTGCAGCTCCAATGTCCCGTTATTCCCAACAATTCCAATTAATATTCCATTAAACATTCCAATAAACATTCCAATAAATATTCCAATTAATATTCCATTATTCCCAATGGAATAATCCAAATCCCAGCACTCCTGTCCCGCTCTGGATGACAAACCCCTTCAAAACAAGGAGTTTGTGTTGGTGGAGCTCCAATATTCCAGTATTCCCAAAAATTGCTATTAATATTCCATCAAATATTCCAATAAATATTCCAATGACTCTTCCATTATTCCCAAGGGAATAATCCAAATTCCAGCCCCTCCTGTCCCGCTCTGGGTGACAAACCCCCTCAGAACAAGGGGTTCGTGTTGGTGCAGCTCCAATATTCCATGATGTGGTGTGCGAAAAAGCGAAAACTTGTAGAAAGAAAGAAGAATGTTTTGAAGGTTTCATATTTTTGGGGGGGGGTCTTTTTGGGGTTTTCTTGGCTTTTTTTTCTTGTTTTTGGTTTTTGGTTGTTTTTTTGTTTGTTTGTTTGGGGATTTTTTGGTTTGGTTTGGTTTGGTTTTGTTTTTTTTCCTTTCCTTTTTTTTCTTATTTTTTACCCTTTCAGGGTGTGCAAACAAGCTGTCTTTGCCGTTCGAAGATTTGTTTTGCTCTTCATGTTTCTCCTAGTCACATAAAATACGGTAAGCGATGAAACCATCACGTTTGTTGGTGAAACCATCACGTTAATTGGTGAAACCATCACGTTAATTAGTGAAACCATCACGTTAATTAGTGAAACCATCACATTAATTGGTGAAACCATCACGTTTATTGGTGAAACCATCACGTTAATAGGTGAAACCATCACGCTAATTAGTGAAACCATCACGTTTATTGGTGAAACCATCACGCTAATTAGTGAAACCATCACGCTAATTGGTGAAACCATCACGTTAATAGGTGAAACCATCACGTTTATTGGTGAAACCATCACGCTAATTAGTGAAACCATCACGTTTATTGGTGAAACCATCACGTTTATTGGTGAAACCATCACGCTAATTGGTGAAACCATCACGTTTATTGGTGAAACCATCACATTAATTAGTGAAACCATCACGTTAATTAGTGAAACCATCACGTTAATTGGTGAAACCATCACGTTTATTGGTGAAACCATCACGCTAATTAGTGAAACCATCACGCTAATTGGTGAAACCATCACGTTAATAGGTGAAACCATCACGTTTATTGGTGAAACCATCACGCTAATTAGTGAAACCATCACGTTAATTGGTGAAACCATCACGTTTATTGGTGAAACCATCACACTAATTGGTGAAACCATCACGTTTATTGGTGAAACCATCACATTAATTAGTGAAACCATCACGTTAATTAGTGAAACCATCACGCTAATTAGTGAAACATCACGTTAATTGGTGAAACCATCACGCTAATTGATGAAACCATCACGCTAATTAGTGAAACCATCACGCTAATTGATGAAACCATCACGTTAATTGGTCAAACCATCATGTTTATTGGTGAAACCATCATGTTAATTAGTGAAACCATCACGTTAATTAGTGAAACCATCACGCTAATTAGTGAAACCATCACGTTTATTGGTGAAACCATCACGTTAATAGGTGAAACCATCACGATAATTAGTGAAACCATCACGCTAATTAGTGAAACCATCACGCTAATTAGTGAAACCATCACGTTTATTGGTGAAACCATCACGTTAATTGGTGAAACCATCACACTAATTAGTGAAACCATCACGTTTATTGGTGAAACCATCACGTTAATTAGTGAAACCATCACGTTAATTGGTGAAACCATCACGTTAATTAGTGAAACCATCACGCTAATTAGTGAAACCATCACGTTAATTGGTGAAACCATCACGTTAATTGGTGAAACCATCACGTTTATTGGTGAAACCATCACGTTTATTGGTGAAACCATCACATTTATTGGTGAAACCATCACGTTTATTGGTGAAACCATCACGCTAATTAGTGAAACCATCACGTTAATTGGTGAAACCATCACGCTAATTGGTGAAACCATCATGTTAATTAGTGAAACCATCACGTTAATTGGTGAAACCATCACGCTAATTGGTGAAACCATCACGTTTATTGGTGAAACCATCACGCTAATTAGTGAAACCATCACGTTAATTGGTGCCTGAGCCAAAGCAATTATAAAATTAGCTCAAAACTAAAACCATCATGAATTACAGGTGTTGGACCTGAGAGGTGCCACGGATCCGCTCCCAGCGCTCCTTTGTCCCAGCGAGCCGAGGGGATTCCAGGGACGGGGAACTCCCTCTGCTCCCAGAGCGAGCTCCGTGACCCTTTAGAGAATTCCTGGGACATTCCCACCTCCAGGAATCAGCCGTGGGCCTCTAAAAATAGTTTGGGTTGGAGGGACCTTGAAGGTCTTCTCCTCCCACCCCTTTCCTTCCCCTATCCCAGGCTGCTCCAAGCGCTGTCCAGCCTGGCCTTGGACACTTCCAGGGATCCAGGGGCAGCCACGGCTCCCCTGGTTGTGCTGAACCCCAAAACACCTCTGATTATGGTTCCCTTTCCCAAAAATTCCGCTTATTATGGTTCCCTTTCCCAAAAATTCCTCTTATTATGGTTCCCTTTCCCAAATATTCGTCTTACTGTAGTTCCCTTTCCCAAAAATTCCTCTTATTGTCGTTCCCTTTCCCAAAAATTCCGCTTATTACGGTTCCCTTTCCCAAAATTTCCCCTCATTATGGTTCCTTTTCCCAAAAATTCCTCTTATTATGGTTCCCTTTCCCAAAAATTCCCTTTATTATGGTTCCCTTTCCCAAAATCCCTCTTATTGTCATTCCCTTTCCCAAAAATTCCTCTTATTATGGTTCCCTTTCCCAAAAATATCTCTTACCGTCGTTCCCTTTCCCAAAAATTCTGCTTTTCATGGTTCCCTTTCCCAAAAATTCCTCTTTTTATGGTTCCCTTTCCCAAAAGTTCCCAAAAATTTTTGGGAAAGGGCCCTTTCCCAAAAATTCCGCATATTACGGTTCCCTTTCCCAAAAATACCTCTTATCATGGTTCCCTTTCCCAAAAATTCCTCTTATTATGGTTCCCCTTCCCAAAAATTCCTCTTATCATGGTTCCCTTTCCCAAAAATTCTGCTTATTACGGTTCCCTTTCCCAAAATACCTCTGATTGTCGTTCCCTTTCCCAAAAATTCCCCTTTTTATGGTTCCCTTTCCCAAAAGGGGTGCCGGGGCGCTGGCAGCGCTGTCCATGGTACCGTGGAGCGCCGCGGGGCTGGGAGCCCTTCCCAGGCTTCCCCCGAATCCCAGGAGGAGGTGGATGGCTCCGCTTGGAAAGGCACTGGGCTGCTGGGATCACCCGAGGCTGAGTGCCGGGCTCTCCGGGGGTTCAGTCATTCCTGAATCCTGGAATGGGCCGGGTGGGAAGGAGGGATTTAAAATCCATCCAGTGCCACGGGCAGGGACACTTTGGATCCAAGCCCCAGTGTCCCAACCCGGCCTTGGGCACTGCCAGGGATCCAGGGGCAGCCCCAGCCAAGCTGGGAATTCCAGCCCAGCCAGGAATTCCTGCCCCAATCCCAGCTCAATGTCACTTTTCCCAGTGGGAAGCCATTCCCTGTCTCCTGGCCCTGCAGCCCTTGTCCCCAGCCCCTCTCCAGCTCTCCTGGAGCCCCTGCAGGCACTCGGAGCATTCCCTGGAGTTTTTCCCTGGAACCAGCTGACAAATTCCCATCGGGATCTGCTCTGGGGGGGGGTGCTCATTAAAAATGAAATAAATTCCTGAAACCACCCGGAGCACAGGAAGCGCCGTGAGGAGCTTTGTTCCTGGAGCAAAGCCGAGGCAGCTCTCCTGGAGAAGCCGGACAAAACGACCCTTCCCGATCAATGACCGCACCTCCCGCACTCGGAGAGCTGGAGCTGCCTTGGAAAAACTGGAATTTTCATTTGGGAATCATCAAAGATCAGCAGCGGGAGCCAGGACGGAGCCGTCAAAGAGCCGAGGGCTCCCAGCCCAGCAAGGGAGAGCTGAGGGCAGCAGCTCCCAAAGACAACGTCCTGTCCCTCCAGGAAGGGCCGTGGGACACCGGGATTATCCCAGGAGAGCCAGACCGGGAATTCCCCGCCCCGCAGAGGACAAGGAGAGGCGAGGGCAGATCTCCAGAACCTGGGAATCCCCAGGTGGAATCTTTGAGGAAAGCGCTGGGAAGAGCCGGACTGGGGGAGCTGTGGTTTGCTCTGAGGAGGTTTTGGAGGGGAGGAATTAGGGGCTGGAAAAATCCTGGATGTGGTTCTGGACACTGGCTGTGGGCTGGGAGCGTTGTTATGGTTCCCTTTCCCAAAAGGGGTGGGAATTTTCCCCTCATTTCCGTGCAAATCCTGCGGAGGACGCGATGTCCCTGAATCCCTGGGAGTGTCCAAGGCCAGGTTGGATGGACAAGGATCCGCCTGGGATGGTGGGAAGCGTCCCACGGCCAAGGGTGGGACTGGAGGAGCTTTGAGGTCCCTCCCAAACCATTCCAGGATCCTACTTTTCACCGGACAAACACGCTCCGGTCGCTCCGGAGTCTCTGAAGAGCTGAGAAGAAATCCCAGATCTTCTGGATCCACGAATTCCCACAGATTGCCCCAAAACCTTCCCTTCTCCACCTTCATCACCTCCAAGCAGCTCCCAGTCAAGCCTGCTCCAAACCCATCAGATTCCAGAGGTGTTCCTGGAATCTTTCCGGAGCCTGAGGGAGATTCCAGAGGTGTTCTTGGAATCTTTCTGGAGCCTGAGGGAGATTCCAGGGGGTGTTCCTGGAATCTTTCTGGAGCCTGAGGGAGATTCCAGGGGTGTTCTCGGAATCTTTCCGGAGCCTGAGGGAGATTCCAGAGGTGTTCTCGGAATCTTTCTGGAGCCTGAGGGAAATTCCAGGGGTGTTCTTGGAATCTTTCTGGAGCCTGAGGGAGATTCCAGAGGTGTTCTTGGAATCTTTACGGGGCCTGAGGGAGATTCCAGGGGTGTTCTCGGAATCTTTCCGGAGCCTGAGGGAGATTCCAGAGGTGTTCTCGGAATCTTTCCGGAGCCTGAGGGAGATTCCAGGGGGTGTTCTTGGAATCTTTCCGGAGCCTGAGGGAGATTCCAGGGGTGTTCTTGGAATCTTTCTGGAGCCTGAGGGAGATTCCAGGGGTGTTCTCGGAATCTTTCCGGAGCCTGAGGGAGATTCCAGGGGGTGTTCTTGGAATCTTTCCGGAGCCTGAGGGAGATTCCAGAGGTGTTCTCGGAATCTTTTTGGAGCCTGAGGGAGATTCCAGGGATGTTCTTGGAATCTTTCTGGAGCCTGAGGGAGATTCCAGGGGTGTTCCCGGAATCTTTCCGGAGCCTGAGGGAGATTCCAGGAGATTCTCCTGAGGGAGATTCCAGAGGTGTTCTCGGAATATTTCTGGAGCCTGAGGGAGATTCCACAGGTGTTCTTGGAATCTTTCCGGAGCCTGAGGGAGATTCCAGGGGTGTTCTTGGAATCTTTCTGGAGCCTGAGGGAGATTCCAGGGGTGTTCCCGGAATCTTTCCGGAGCCTGAGGGAGATTCCAGAGGTGTTCTCGGAATCTTTCTGGAGCCTGAGGGAGATTCCAGGGGTGTTCTTGGAATCTTTCTGAAGCCTGAGGGAGATTCCAGAGGTGTTCTCGGAATCTTTCTGGAGCCTGAGGGAGATTCCAGAGGTGGTCCCGGAATCTTTCTGGAGCCTGAGGGAGATTCCAGGGGTGTTCTCGGAATCTTTCTGGAGCCTGAGGGAGATTCCAGGGGTGTTCTTGGAATCTTTCTGGAGCCTGAGGGAGATCCCAGGGGTGTTCTTGGAATCTTTCTGGAGCCTGAGGGAGATTCCAGGGGTGTTCTTGGAATCTTTCTGGAGCCTGAGGGAGATTCCAGAGGTGTTCTCGGAATCTTTCTGGAGCCTGAGGGAGATTCCAGAGGTGGTCCCGGAATCTTTCTGGAGCCTGAGGGAGATTCCAGGGGTGTTCTCGGAATCTTTCTGGAGCCTGAGGGAGATTCCAGGGGTGTTCTTGGAATCTTTCTGGAGCCTGAGGGAGATCCCAGGGGTGTTCTTGGAATCTTTCTGGAGCCTGAGGGAGATTCCAGGGGTGTTCTTGGAATCTTTCTGGAGCCTGAGGGAGATTCCAGAGGTGGTCCCGGAATCTTTCTGGAGCCTGAGGGAGATTCCAGGGGGTGTTCTTGGAATCTTTCCGGAGCCTGAGGGAGATTCCAGGGGTGTTCTCGGAATCTTTCCGGAGCCTGAGGGAGATTCCAGAGGTGTTCTCGGAATCTTTCCAGAGCCTGAGGGAGATTCCAGGAGATTCTCCTGAGGGAGATTCCAAAGTTTCTCAGAAACTTTCTGGAGCCTGAGGGAGATTCCAGGGGGTGTTCTTGGAATCTTTCTGGAGCCTGAGGGAGATTCCAGGGGTGTTCTTGGAATCTTTCTGGAGCCTGAGGGAGATTCCAGGGGTGTTCTTGGAATCTTTCTGGAACCTGAGGGAGATTCCAGGGGGTGTTCTTGGAATCTTTCCGGAGCCTGAGGGAGATTCCAGGGGTGTTCTCGGAATCTTTCCGGAGCCTGAGGGAGATTCCAGAGGTGTTCTCGGAATCTTTCCAGAGCCTGAGGGAGATTCCAGGAGATTCTCCTGAGGGAGATTCCAAAGTTTCTCAGAAACTTTCTGGAGCCTGAGGGAGATTCCAGGGGGTGTTCTTGGAATCTTTCTGGAGCCTGAGGGAGATTCCAGGGGTGTTCTTGGAATCTTTCTGGAGCCTGAGGGAGATTCCAGGGGTGTTCTTGGAATCTTTCTGGAACCTGAGGGAGATTCCAGGGGGTGTTCTTGGAATCTTTCTGGAGCCTGAGGGAGATTCCAGGGGTGTTCTTGGAATCTTTCCGGAGCCTGAGGGAGATTCCAGGGGGTGTTCTTGGAATCTTTCTGGAGCCTGAGAGAGATTCCAGGAATGTTCTCAGAATCTTTCTGGAGCCTGAGGGAGATTCCAGAGGGTGTTCTCGGAATCTTTCTGGAGCCTGAGGGAGATTCCAGAGGTGTTCTTGGAATCTTCTTGGAGCCTGGGGGAGATTCCAGGGGGTGTTCTCGGAATCTTTCTGGAGCCTGAAGGAGATTCCAGAGGTGTTCTCGGAATCTTTCTGGAGCCTGAGGGAGATTCCAGAGGTGTTCTCGGAATCTTTCTGGAGCCTGAGGGAGATTCCAGAGGTGTTCCTGGAATCTTTCCGGAGCCTGAGGGAGATTCCAGGGGTGTTCTTGGAATCTTTCTGGAGCCTGAGGGAGATTCCAGAGGTGTTCCTGGAATCTTTCCGGAGCCTGAGGGAGATTCCAGAGGTGTTCCTGGAATCTTTCCGGAGCCTGAGGGAGATTCCAGGAGATTCTCCTGAGGGAGATTCCAAAGTTTCTCAGAAACTTTCTGGAGCCTGAGGGAGATTCCAGGGAGTGTTCTTGGAATCTTTCCGGAGCCTGAGGGAGGACGGCCAAGGGTCTCCAACGCTTCCAGCCCACAGCCACTGTCCAGAACCACATCCAGCATTTTTCCAGCCCCTAATTCCTCCCCCCCCAAAACCTCCTCAGAGCAAACCACAGCTCCCCCAGTCCGGCTCTTCCGAGCGCTCTCCTCAAAGATTCCACCTGGGGATTCCCAGGTTTATTCCCCGCCCTCAGACGGGGAGAATTCCCTCCTGATATCCCACCCATCCCTGCCCTCGGCCAGTGGGGAGCCATTCCCTGTGTCCCGTCCTTCCATCCTTTATCCAAAGTCTCTCTCCAGCTCATCCTGCAGCTCCTTCAGGAATGAGGTCGCCCCAAAGCTTCTCCTCTCCAGGCTGGACATTCCCAGCTCTCCCAGACTTTCCTCCATCCCTCTGACCTCTGGATCTCTCCAGCATCTCCACAATCCCTCCCTGTGCCGGAGCCAGACCGATCCCAGCCCAACAAATCCCGGAAAAGCTTCGCTTCGGACCCTAAAACCGGCACAAATCGATAGGAATTGGCTGAAATGGGAAAAAAAACCCAAAAAAACCCCCAAAAACCAAAAAACCCCACACGAGCCCGAAAATGAGGAAAGTGTCCGCAGCGTGTTTTCCACCTGTTTTCCTAAACCGGCTCAAATCGATAGGAATTGGCTGAAATGGGGAAAAAAAAAACCAAAAAAAAACCCCCAAAAAACAAAAAACCCCACACAAGCCCGAAAATGAGGAAAGTGTCCGCAGTGTGTTTTCCACCTGTTTTCCTAAACCGGCTCAAATCGATAGGAATTGGCTGAAATGGGGAAAAAACCCAAAAAACCCCCCAAAACAAAAAAATATACAAGCCCGAAAATGAGGGAAGTGTCCGCAGCGTGTTTTCCACCTGTTTTCCTAAACTGGCTCAAATCGATAGGAATTGGCTGAAATGGGGAAAAAAAACCCAAAAAAAACCCCAAAAAACAAAAAACCCCACACAGGCCCGAAAATGAGGGAAGTGTCCGCAGCGTGTTTTCCACCTGTTTTCCTAAACCGGCTCAAATCGATAGGAATTGGCTGAAATGGGGGGAAAAAAACCCAAAAAAAAACCCCAAAAAAACCAAAAAACCCCACACAAGCCCGAAAATGAGGGAAGTGTCCGCAGCGTGTTTTCCACCTGTTTTCCTAAACCGGCTCAAATCGATAGGAATTGGCTGAAATGGGGAAAAAAAACCCAAAAAACCCCCAAAAAACCAAAAAACCCCACACAAGCCCAAAAATGAGGGAAGTGTCCGCAGCGTGTTTTCCACCTGTTTTCCTAAACCGGCTCAAATCAATGGGAATTGGCAGAAATGGGGGGAAAAAAAAAACCCAAAAAAACCCCAAAAAAACCCCCAAAAAAACCAAAAAACCCCACAGAAGCCCGAAAATGAGGGAAGTGTCCGCAGCGTGTTTTCCACCTGTTTTCCTGAACGGCCACATGTTCCTGGCGGGGCCAAAGCCTCGTTTATGTGACCCTGGGCAAATCCCAGCACCTCCCTCCTCTGCTTTGTGTTTCCCAAATGTGTTTGTTGGGGTTTTTTTAGTTTTTTTTTTTTTGTGAAGTGCCCCGGGATTTATGGAGGAGGAGGAGGAGGAGGAGGAGGAGGGCGGCATGAAACGGGATAAAGAGGAATTATTTCACCTCGGCATTCAGCGCCGCCGCCCCCGCACCCCACTGCCCAAAAAAAATTAAAATAAAATAAAATAAAATAAAATAAAATAAATTAAAATAAAATAAAAGATAAATAAAATAAAATAAAAATGAAATGAAATGAAATGAAATGAAATGAATAAAATAAAATAAAATAAAATAAAAATAAATTAAAATAAACTAAAATAAAATATAAATAAAATAAAATAAAACAAAATAAAATAAAATATAAATAAAATATAAATAAAATATAAATAAAATAAAATAAAATAAAATTTAAAAAAATTAAAATAAAATGAAATACAATAAAATGAAATGAAATGAAATGAAATGAATAAAATAAAATAAAATAAAATAAAATAAAATAAAATAAAAATGAAATGAAATGAATAAAATAAAATAAAATAAAATATCAATATAAATAAAAATAAAAATAAAATAAAATAAAATAAAATAAAATAAAGTAAAATAAAATATAAATAAAACAAAATAAAATGAAATGAAATGAAATAAAATAAAATGAAATTAAATAAAAGAAAGGTCGAGTTCTCCACTCTTTTACTGGCATTCTGTGCCTTTGCAGAGGCCGGGCTTTAAGGGACCCATAAAAGCCGAGTTCAAGTGCTCCCAGCTCGTTACACCTTCCCCCGGCGTCCTCGCAGACGCAATTAAAGCGAAGCGCCCTCAAATTACCCGGCTTCCCAACCCTGCAAACCTTCATTTCCTTCCCCCTTCCCCGGTCTAATGAGCGCCGCGCCGTCCGCAGGGAGCAGAGCTCCCAATTTGTAAAGCCCAACTGGGCCCAGATTGAAACCACACTGGGCGGGAATGGCCCGGCACAGCCCCGACGCCTCCCGCCTTCAAAGGGGCCCGGCTCGTTAATTGGCACAGGTTGGTAATTAGGGGTTATTAACCGGCCTTTTACAGACACAGCCCACTGAGATGGAAGGGAGTTTTGCCCCAAAGGCACCGACTCGACCCCAAATTGGGGATTTGGGGGGCCCCAAACCAAGGATTTGGGGATGGGGGAAGCGTCCCAAAGTTTGGGGGGATCCTGTGGGGTTCCAGAGGGGAGCTCAGGGCTTGTAGGGCCGGGAGAGGGAGAGATCCCAAGGGATTTTAGGGTCGGGAGAGAGAGATCCTAAGGGATTTTAGGGTCGGGAGAGAGAGATCCCAAGGGATTTTAGGGTCGGGAGAGAGAGATCCTAAGGGATTTTAGGGTCGGGAGAGAGAGATCCGAAGGGATTTTAGGGTCGGGAGAGAGAGATCCTAAGGGATTTTAGGGTCGGGAGAGAGAGATCCTAAGGGATTTTAGGGCTGGGAGAGAGAGATCCTGAGGGATTTTAGGGCCGGGAGAGAGAGATCCGAAGGGATTTTAGGGTCGGGAGAGAGAGATCCTAAGGGATTTTAGGGTCGGGAGAGAGAGATCGGAAGGGATTTTAGGGTCGGGAGAGAGAGATCCTAAGGGATTTTAGGGTCGGGAGAGAGAGATCCTAAGGGATTTTAGGGTCGGGAGAGAGAGATCCTAAGGGATTTTAGGGTCGGGAGAGAGAGATCCTAAGGGATTTTAGGGTCGGGAGAGAATGATCCGAAGGGATTTTAGGGCCGGGAGAGAGAGATCCCAAGGGATTTTAGGGCCGGGAGAGAGAGATCCTAAGGGATTTTAGGGTCGGGAGAGAGAGATCCCAAGGGATTTTAGGGTCGGGAGAGAGAGATCCCAAGGGATTTTAGGGTCGGGAGAGAGAGATCCGAAGGGATTTTAGGGTCGGGAGAGAGAGATCCTAAGGGATTTTAGGGCCGGGAGAGAGAGATCCTAAGGGATTTTAGGGTCGGGAGAGAGAGATCCTAAGGGATTTTAGGGCCGGGAGAGAGAGATGCTAAGGGATTTTAGGGTCGGGAGAGAGAGATCCCAAGGGATTTTAGGGTCGGGAGAGAGAGATCCTAAGGGATTTTAGGGCCGGCTGTGGGAGCCGGGGGGATGAGGGATCTCTGGAGTCAGGGCGGATCCTGGAGCGTGTGGTTTAGTGCGGAGGGGCTGGGGGAAGGGGCTCTGCTGAGAGCGGCAGCTGCAACTCGGAGTAGAGAGAGAGAAGAGCAAGAGAGAGGCGTAAGAGAAGGAGCAGTGAGAGGAGTAACAGCAGTGAGAGTAGTAACAGTAATAACAGCAGTGAGAGTAGTAAGAGCAGTGAGAGTAGTAAGAGCAGTAAGAGTAGTAGGAGCAGTGAGAGTAGTAGGAACAGTGAGAGTAGTAAGAGCAGTAAGAGTAGTAGAAGCGGTGAGAGTAGTAAGAACAGTGAGAGTAGTAACAGCAGTGAGAGTAGTAAGAGCGGTGAGAGTAGTAGGAGCGGTGAGAGTAGTAGGAGCGGTGAGAGTAGTAACAGCAGTGACAGTAGTAAGAGCAGTGAGAGTAGTAGGAGCAGTGGGAGAAGTAGGAGCAGTGAGAGTAGTAAGAGCAGTGAGAGTACTAAGAGCAGGCCCACCTGCTGCCTCACCCCCGGGGGCCACCAAAAATCCCTACGGGGGGAAAAAAAAAAATCTCCATTTTCGGTGAAAATTCCCAACCCCAGAGCACCAGGACACGGTCAGAGGTGTCCCAAGCCCTGCCTGGTGACACCACCCAGGCCCGGTCCCCTGGGTGTTCCCCATCCCACGTTCTGGCAGATTCCCATCAGGAGCAGGGCTGGGAGGCGAAACTCCTGCAAAGCCCTTATCCCAAACAAGAAGGGAAATGTCAGCCAGCATTCCCTGGATCTGGGAAACGCCATCCTCCAAACCTCCCGACAGCAGAGCTGGAGAGGTGCTCACACCACCTCCTCCTCCCTCCCCTCTGTTTTTTTTTGGAAGAAACTCCTCATCAAGGAGGAGAGGAAAAAAAAATAAAAATTCCATCAAACCCAAGCCTGAAGCTCCAAGAGGGCAAGAGTGAGCATGACTCCGGAGCTTTGGGATCGGGACACTCCCCTGGGAGTGGGGAGAGCGGAATTCCAGTCGCCAGCACCCAGGGGTGGGTGGGTTGGTTGTTGAGGATTTTCCAAACACCAACACTCCTGGGAGCAGCAGCCGGAGCTCCGGCCGCATCCCGGGTGAAATTCCCGGAGCTGCCAAGGCAGCCAGCCTTGCTTGTTCTTTCCTGCTGACCCACTGAATCCCGGTTTTCCCTCAGCCGGGCGGGATGGCTTTCCCAAAACAGGGAAAACAGAAAGGGTGCCAGGAGGAGGCAGCGGCCACCACGCGGCTCCAGGCGGGAGATGTGGCTCGGCCCTTCCCGGAGGGAAAAGGGACCCGAGCCCGCAATTCCCGGCCCTTCCCGAAGGGAAAAGGGACCCGAGCCCGCATTTCCCGGCCCTTCCCGGAGGGAAAAGGGACCCGAGCCCGCATTTCCTGACCCTTTCCCAAAGGAAAAGGGACCCGAGCCCGCATTTCCCGGCCCTTCCCCGAAGGAAAAGGGACCCGAGCCCGCATTTCCTGACCCTTTCCCAAAGGAAAAGGGACCCGAGCCCGCATTTCCTGGCCCTTTCCCAAAGGAAAAGGGACCTGAGCCCGCATTTCCCGGCCCTTCCCGGAGGGAAAAGGGACCCGAGCCCGCATTTCCCGGCCCTTCCCGGAGGGAAAAGGGACCCGAGCCCGCATTTCCCGGCCCTTCCCGGAGGGAAAAGGGACCCGAGCCCGCAATTCCTGGCCCTTCCCGGAGGGAAAAGGGACCCGAGCCCGCATTTCCCGGCCCTTCCCGGAGGGAAAAGGGACCCGAGCCCGCAATTCCCACCCCTCGGGGCCGGCCAGGGAGCCGCTGACAGCGGGAGAATCCCAGCCCCTGGCAGGGATGCCAGCACTTTCTGGGATCAGAAGGGGTTCCACCCTCCACCTGCCGCCCTGGCCTCAAAAACCCAGGGCTCCCAAATTTAGGAGCACTCTGGGAGGGGAAAATGGTGGAGCCTGTCCACGGTGACACAAAAATCGGGATGATCCCGCTCTTCTCCGGGAGTTTGTGATGTCACCTCAGGCCCATGGATGTTGGGGTTGCCTCTTCTTCCACAGCTTTCCGGGAGCGCCGTGGGAAGTGGTGGAGGAGAGATGGGGGATGTCCCACTTCTCCATCCCCCAGAAGGTGGGAGCGAGAGGAGAGGGGTTGGGATACCCCAAACACCCCCGGGCACCCGCCCTGACCTCCGGCACCCGTCCCCGAGGCACAGGAGCAAATCCTTCTCCTCCAGGGTGGGCCACAGACTCTTATCACCCTGAGCCTTCCTTCCCAAAAAACCCGGAATTCCCAAAAGTGGGAGTTGAATCCCCCTTTCCATGGGGATTGCTCAGAGCGGGTTCGGGGTTTCCTCCTGTTTCTCCCTCTCATTCCATGGAATGGTGCCATGGGAAGAAGGGTGGGAGGGAGCTCCAGGGAGACTCCAAACCCTTGTGGAGCTCTGGAGAGGAGGGAGGCTGGAAGAGAGGCCTCAGCTCCCGGGCTGGGACCTTTGTCCCGACAGGAATTTTGGTTTCCTTGGGCTCTGGAGCAAGGTTTGAACTCCCAGCCCAAGCTGGAAAATCGGGAAACAGCCCAGGAGCAAATCCTTCTCCTCCAGGAGGGGCCGCAGACTCCGGGATTTTTTTCGGGATGGGCGGATTATTTCGGGATCCGGGGCCTGGGTGAGCAACCCCGAAAACGTTCTCAGAGCGTGGGGAGGGAAAGGCAGGCAGAGTCTCACACACACCTCACACCCACACGCTCCCAAATATTCCTTTCTCACGCCCCCGGACCGATCCCTCTCCCACGGGGACACTATCAGGGCATCGGGATCTCGTTCCCAAGTCCTCTCCCTCTCCCAGACACGTGTGCACATCTTCCCCCTCCTTCTTCTGCCCAGCTGTTGGCTCAGGTCCCTCTCCTCAGCAGGTTCATCTCCCCGGATCCATCCAAGCAGGGTTTGGAAGGTCCTAGGAAAAGATCCGGGGGAATGGAGTCAGAGGAACCATTTGGGAGATCCTGGGAAACGTTCTCAGGGAATTCAAGAAGAGGAACCGTCCCACCAGAGGTTTGGAAGATCCCAGGAAACGTTCTCAGGAACCACTTGGGAGATCCTAGGAAAAGATCCAGAGGGATTTAACAAGGGGAGCCATTCCAAGAGCAGTTTGGAAAATCCTAGAGGAAGATCCGGGGGAATGGAATCAGAGGAAGCATTTGGGAGATCCTGGGAAACGTTCTCAGGGAATTCAAGAAGAGGAACCGTCCCACCAGAGGTTTGGAAGATCCCAGGAAACGTTCTCGGAAACCATTTGGGAGATCCTAGGAAAAGATCCAGAGGGATTTAACAAGCGGAACCATTCCAAGAGCAGTTTGGAAAATCCTAGAGGAAGATCCGGAGGTATGGAATCGGAGGAACCGTTCGGAGGATCCTAGGAAAAGATCCAGAGGGATTCAACCAGAGGAACCCTCCAAGAAGAAGCTTGGAGGATCCTAGGAAAAGTTCTGGGGGAATTTAATCAGAGGAAAAATTTGGAAGATCCTAGAGAAATATCCAGGGGAATGGAATCAGAGGAACCATTTGGAAATGTTCCCAGGGAATTCAACAAGAGGAACCATCCCACCAGAGGTTTGGAAGGTCCTAGGAAACGTTCTCAGGGAATTTAATCAGAGGAACCATTTGGAAGATCCTAGAGAAAGTTCCAGGGGAATGGAATCAGAGGAACCATTTAGAAGATCCAAGGAAAAGATCCAGAGGGAATTAACAAGAGGAAGCATCCAAGAAGAAGCTTGGAGGATCCTAGGAAGAGTTCCAGGGGGATTTAACAAGGGGAACCATTCCAAGAGCAGATTGGAAGATCCTAGAAAAAAAATCCAGGGGAATGGAATCAGAGGAACCATTTGGGGGATCCTGGGAAACGTTCTCAGGGAATTCAACAAGAGGAACCATCCCACCAGAGGTCTGGAAGATCCCAGAAAAAGTTCTCAGGGAATTTAACTGGAGGAACAATTTGGGAGATCCTAGAGAAAGTTCCAGGGGAATGGAATCAGAGGAACCATTTGGATGTTCCTAGGAAATGATCATCAAGAGGAACCCTCCAAGAAGAAGCTTGGAGGATCCTAGGAAAAGTTCTGGGGGAATTTAATCAGAGGGAAAATTTGGAAGATCCTAGAGAAAGTTCCAGAGGAATGGAGTCAGAGGAACCATTTGGAAGGTCCTGGGAAATGTTCCCAGGGAATTCAACAAGAGGAACTGTCCCACCAGAGGTCTGGAAAATCCTAGGAAAAATTCTGGGGGAATTTAATCAGAGGAACAATTTGGAAGATCCTAGAGAAAGTTCCAGGGGAATGGAATCAGAAGACCCATTTGGAAGATCCCAGGAAAAGATCCAGGTGGATTTAACAAGAGGAACCATTTGGAAGATCCTGGGAAACGTCCTCAGGGAATTCAACATGAAGAACGATCCCACCAGAGGTTTGGAAGATCCTGGGAAACGGCCGCAGGGAATTTAACAAGGGGAAACACTTTGGAAGTTCCTAGAGAATGTTCCAGGGGAATGGAATCAGATCTCCCTAATTAGCAGCCTGATCCCAAATCCCAAAATTTTCCTACTAGCTCCTGCTGAATCTATTGGGAGCATCTCCCAGGAACAAATCCACTCACCCCCAGCTCCTGATCTCCCTGATTACCAGCCTGATCCCAAATCCCAAAAGTGCTCCCAAAAGATTCAGGAGGAGTTGGTGGAGAAAACTTGGGATTTGGGAAAATTTGGAATTTGGGATCAGGCTGCTAATTAGGGAGATCAGGAGATGGGAATGGGTGGATTCGTTTGTGGGAGATGGACCAAATCCGCTCTGATCCAACTCCCGAGCTCCCTGATTAGCAGCCTGATCCCAAATCCCAAAATTTTCCCCACCAGCTCCTGATTAATCTTTTGGGAGCACCTCCGAGGGACAAATCCACAACTCCCAGCTCCTGATCTCCCTTATTTAGATGCCTGATCCCAAATCCCAAGTTTTCCCTATGAGCTCCTGATGAATCTTTTGGGGGCACCTCCCACAAACAAATCCACTCGCTCCCATCTCCTGACATCCCTAATTAGCAGCCTGATCCCAAATCCCAAAATTTTCCCCACCAGCTCCTGATTAATCTTTTGGGAACACCGCCCACAAACAAATCCACTCATTCCCATCTCCTGATCTCCCTAATTACCAGCCTGATCCCAAATCCCAAAAGTGCTCCCAAAAGATTCAGGAGGAGCTGATGGGGAAAACTTGGGATTTGGGAAAATTTGAGATTTGGGAAAGAGGCTGTTAATTAGGGAGATCAGGAAGGAAATGGGAGCAAGTGGGTTTGTTCCTGGGAGGTGCTCCCAAACATTTCATCAGGAGCTGTTTGGGAAAATTTGGGATTTGGGATCAGGCTGCTAATCAGGGAGATCAGGAGTTGGATCAGAGTGGATTTGTTCCATCTCTCACAAACGAATCCACCCATTCCCATTTCCTGACATCCCTGATTAGCAGCCTGATCCCAAATCCCAAATTTTCCCAAACAACTCCTCCTTAATCTTTTGGGGGCCTCTCCAACAAACAAATCCACTCATTCCCAACTCCTGATCTCCCAGATTAGAAGCCTGCTTCCCAAATCCCAAAATTTTCCCCACCAGCTCCTGATAAATCTTTTGGGAACACCGCCAGGAACAAATCCACAACTCCCAGCTCCTACACCCCCTCCCTCCACCGCCCATTTTTTTGGGATATTTTTTTGGTGATGTTTTCCTCCCAATCCCGCCCTTCCCTGGCGAATTGATTTCCCGGGAATCGCAGCAGCAGCCGGAGCTCGGTCCCGCCCTCCCCGCTCCCTCCCCTCTTATCAGGGAAGCGCCTCCCCGCTTATCGGGCCGCTGCCCCCGCTGCGCTCCGTGTGGGGAGGGGAGGAAACCGCAGGCGAGATAAGAGAGATAAGAGAGATAAGAGAGATAAGAGAGATAAGAGAGATAAGAGATAAGAGATAAGAGATAAGAGATAAGAGATAAGAGATAAGGGTCGTGCCCAGGGAGAGCTGACGCAGCCCTGAACCTGGGAGCACCTCCCACAAACAAAGCCACTCATTCCCAACTCCCGATCTCCCTAATTAGCAGCCTGATCACAAATCCCAAAATTTTCTCCACCAGCTCCTGATGAATCTCTTGGGAGCACCGCCAGGAACAAATCCATGGGCTTCCATTTCCTGACATTCCTGATTAGCAGCCTGATCCCAAATCCCATCTTTTCCCAAACACCTCCTCCTGAATCTTTTGGGGGCCTCTCCCACAAACAAATCCACTCATTCCCATCTCCTGACATCCCTAATTAGCAGCCTGATCCCAAATCCCAAAAGTGCTCCCAAAAGATTCAGGAGGAGCTGGTGGGGGAAATCTTGGGATTTGGGAAAATTTGGGATTTGGGATCAGGCTGCTAATCAGGGAGATCAGGAAGGAAATGGGAGTGAGTGGGTTTGTTCCTGGGAGGTGCTCCCAAACGTTTCATCAGGAGTTGTTTGGGAAAATTTTGGATTTGGAATCAGGCTGTTAATCAGGGAGATCAGGAGATGGGAGAGAGTGGATTTGTTTGTGGGAGATGTTTCCAAAAGATTCAGGAGGAGCTGGTAGGAAAATTTGGGATTTGGGATCAGGCTGCTAATCAGGGAGATCAGGAGATGGGAATGGGTGGATTTGTTTGTGAGAGATGGAACAAATCCGCTCTGATCCCACTCCCGATCTCCCTAATCAGCAGCCTGATCCCAAATCCCAAAATTTTCTCCACCAGCTCCTGATGAATCTCTTGGGAGCACCGCCAGGAACAAATCCATGCGCTTCCATTTCCTGACATCCCTGATTAGCAGCCTGATCTCAAATCCAAAATTTTCCCAAACAGCTCCTGATGAATCTTTTGGGAGCACCTCCCAGGAACAAACCCACTCTCTCCCATTTCCTTCCTGATCTCCCTGATTAGCAGCCTGATCCCAAATCCCAAAAGTGATCCCAAAAGATTCAGGAGGAGCTGGTGGGGAAAACTTGGGATTTGGGAAAATTTGGGATTTGGGATCAGGCTGCTAATCAGGGAGATCAGGAGATGGGAGAGAGTGGATTTGTTTGTGGGAGATGTTTCCAAAAGATTCAGGAGGAGCTGGTAGGAAAATTTTGGGATTTGGGATCAGGCTGCTAGTTAGGGAGATCAGGAGATGGGAATGGGTGGATTCGTTTGTGAGAGATGGAACAAATCCGCTCTGATCCAACTCCTGACATCCCTAATTAGCAGCCTGATCCCAAATCCCAAAATTTTCTCCACCAGCTCCTGATGAATCTCTTGGGAGCAGTGCCAGGAACAAATCCATGCGCTTCCATTTCCTGACATCCCTGATTAGCAGCCTGATCCCAAATCCCAAAATTTTCCCCATCAGCTCCTGCTGAATCTTTTGGGAGCACCTCCGAGGGACAAATCCACAACTCCCAGCTCCTGATCTCCCTTATTTAGATGCCTGATCCCAAATCCCAAATTTTCCCAAACAGCTCCTGATGAATTTTTTGGGAGCACCTCCCACAAACAAATCCACCCATTCCCATCTCCCGATCTCCCTAATTAGCAGCCTGATCCCAAATCCCAAAATTTTCCCCACCAGCTCCTGATTAATCTCTTGGGAGCACCTCCCAGGAACAAACCCACTCATTCCCAACTCCCGATCTCCCTTATTTAAATGCCTGATCCCAAATCCCAAATTTTCCCAAACACCTCCTGATGAATCTCTTGGGAGCACCTGCCAGGAACAAAAATCCACTCATTCCCATCTCCCAATCTCCCTGATTAGCAGCCTGATCCCAAATCCCAAAAGAGCCCGGCCGGGGTGATCAGCTCCTCATCCCTCGGGAATTTCGGGAAGAGCTCCTCTTCCCACCGACCCCTGAGAGCAGGAGGAAGGAGCTGGGGCTTGGTTGGTTCTGGTTTTGGGGTGTTTGTGGTTGGGTGTCCAGCCCCACCGCGGGGCTCATCCGTCCCAAGGGTTTGGGACAGTCCCCCGAGGTCCTGCCAGCTCCAGGTGTCCTCTGGGATGTTCAAAGCGTCCATCACCGCCATCCAAAACATCCACCAGCACCATCCAAAACATCCACTACCGCCATCCAAAACATCCACCACCACCATCCAAACCATGACCCACCACCATCCAGACCATCCACCACCACCATCTCAACCATCAACCATCACCATCCAAACCTCCACCACCACCATCTGAGCATCAACCACCACCATCCAAACCATGACCCACCACCATCTGAACATCCACCACCACCATCTGAACATCAACCACCACCATCTCAACCATTAACGACCACCATCCAAACCATGACCCACCACCATCTCAACCACGACCCACCACCGTCCAAACCATCCACCACCACCATCTCAACCATCAACCATCACCATCCAAACCTCCATCACCACCATCTGAGAATCAACCACCACCATCCAAACCATGACCCACCACCGTCTGGACATCAACCACCACCACCCAAATCATCAACCACCACCATCCCAACCATGACCCACCACCATCCAAACCATCCACCACCACCGTCTAAATAGCAACCACCATCATCTGAACATCCACCACCACTGTCTAAACATCCACCACCACCATCTGAACATCAACCACCACCATCTCAACCATCAACGACCACCATCCAAACCATGACCCACCACCATCTCAACCAGGACCCACCACCATCCAGACCATCCACCATCACCATCTGAACATCAATCACCACCATCCCCAACCATGGCCCACCACCATCTCAACCATCCACCACCACCATCTCAACCGTCAACCACCACCATCTCAACCATGATTCACCACCATCCAAACCATGAGCCACCATCTCAACCAGGTCCCACCACCATCCAAACCATCAACCGCTACCATCTCAACCATGACCCACCACCATCTAAACCATCCACCACCACCACCACCTGAACATCAACCACCCTCTCAACCAGAACCCACCACCATCCAAACCATGACCCACCATCTCAACCAGGTCCCACCACCATCCAAACCATGACCTACCATCTCAACCTAGACCCACCACCATCCAAACCATGACCCACCATCTCAACCCAGACCCACCACCATCCAAACCATGACCCACCATCTCAACCCAGACTCACCACCATCCAAACAATGACCCACCATCTCAACCATGATTCACCACCATCCAAACCATGAGCCACCATCTCAACCCAGACCCACCACCATCCAAACCATGACCCACCATCTCAACCCAGACCCACCACCATCCAAACCATCCACCACCACCACCTGAACATCAACCACCCTCTCAACCCAGACCCACCACCATCCAAACCATGACCCACCATCTCAACCCAGACCCACCACCATCCAAACCATCCACCACCACCACCTGAACATCAACCACCCTCTCAACCCAGACCCACCACCATCCAAACCAAGACCCACCATCTCAACCAGAACCCACCACCATCCAAACTAGCACTCCAAGGCTCTGCTGGGCCTCTCCTCATGTCCCTGTGCCCTGGGAGCAGATCCCAAATCCCCCCCCAGCTGTCCCCTCCTGACAGGGAATTCCTGGAATTCATCCATCCCTGTGCCAGACCAAGACCTCGTTCTCCTGAAGACTGACTCCCCCTCCCTCAAAAAAAAGGGAAGATCTGGTGATGAAGCAGAGCCCCTTTTCCATGGCCAGATCCCTCCTTCCGAGCAGGAAAACGAGTTTTCCATCCAGGGGAAAGAAACCAAACCAGGCCGATCTCAGTGACCTGGCCTCGCTCCGAGCAGGAATTTCACCGAGTCTGTTTGGAGCCTGCTAAACCAGCTGGGAGACACAACACCTACAGCCTCTTATCTCTTTTTTTTTCTTTTTTTTTCCCCAAAAAAACCCAAAAAACCCCCAAAAATCCTGATCTTGGAACCTTCAGAGCCTCCCACCAGCGCCAGGAGCAACAAGACAGAGACAGAGCCCCAGCTCTAAAAAAAAAAACCACCAACCTAAATCCGTTCTGGGCTCCCATCCCTGCCAGTTCTGCGGGATTTTCGCACCCAGGGAGCCTTTCCTGGAGCCCAGCCAGAGGCGGCAGTTGCTGCTCCGGGAATGGGACCAAGGAAGTTGTGTCTGCTCCCTGGGGATGAGTCAGAGCAGCCCCGGGAAGGAGAAAAGGAGGAATCATCTCCTGAAGCTTGGGCAGGGGCACCTGGTGGCCAAGGCCTGGTGGGGTGTCCCGAATTTTGGGCGGCCTGGGAAAGCCCTTTCCGTCCCCAAATTGAAGGGTGAGGGTTTATGGGGACACGGCAGTGCTGAGATACAGGGAAAACGTCCCTGAAAAAAGAGGGATTGGGGGCATGGAGGGAGGAGCCCCGGAGCTGCTGTGGGGCTGGAGCCGGGCTGGGAGAGCTGGGAATGTTCCCCTGGAGAAGGGAAAAATCCAGGAAGAGCTGGAGAGGGGCTGGGGACAAGGGCTGCAGGGACAGGAGACAGGGAATGGCTTCCCACTGGGAAAAGTGACATTGAGCTGGGATTGGGGCAGGAATTCCTGGCTGGGAGGGGCTGGGCTGGATCCATCCCATCCCTGCATCCATCCGTGATTGGGAGAGCTGGGAAAAGGATCGTTCCCAGCCCCAAAATGCCAGAGTTTGGGATGTTCTGGAAGGTTGGGAATGGGGGGTGAGGTCAGGGATGATGGGAGAGCTGGGAATGTTGCCCTGGAGAAGGGAAAACTCCAGGAAATGCTCCGAGTGCCTGCAGGGGCTCCAGGAGAGCTGGAGAGGGGCTGGGGACAAGGGCTGCAGGGACAGGAGACAGGGAATGGCTTCCCACTGGGCAAGGGGAGCTTGGGCTGGGAGCTTGGGCAGGAATTCCTGGCTGGGCTGGAATTCCCAGCTTGGCTGGGGCTGCCCCTGGATCCCTGGGAATGTCCAAGGCCGGCTTGGATCCACCTGGGATGGTGGGAGGTGTCCCTGTCCATGGGTGGGGTGGGAATGGGATGATCCTTAAGCTCTTTCCAACCCAAACCATTCCATGATTCCATGAAAAGCATGGAAAAGTCCGGACTGTTGCAAGCCCGAGATCCCAATCCAGGCCCTGCTGTGCCAAACATCGGAGGAGGGATTCCCGAATTCCTGGATATGGAAACCCTGAGCTGATCCTGCCTGGGCTCCTCAGGTCCCATCTCCCCCTGGGAGCTTCCCGGGGCTGAGTCCAGACTGGGACACGGGAATGGGGCAGGAATTCCTGGCTGGGCTGGAATTCCCAGCTTTGCTGGGGCTGCTTCTGGATCCCAAGGCTGGGTTGGACATCGGGGCTTGGATCCACCTGGGATCAGTGGGAGGTGTCCCTGCCTCGGAATTGGAGGGTGGAACTGAAGGAATGCTGGAAATGGAAGCCCTGCCGTGGTTTTTGGGGTTTTTTTTTGGATCTCTGGGATCAGAGGTTCATCCCAAACCCGTGTCCAGCCAGCACAGATCCCGTGGAGCCTTCCCAGGACAAACCTGCTGCTCCTGAGGTGGGATTGGACCCCCTGGAGCTGCTCTGCCCCATCTCCAGCAGCGCTGCAGAACCCTTCCTCCTTCTCCTGACCTTTTATTTTTTATTTTTTCCTGACGTTTTCCACGCATCCCAAAACAGCAGGGGAAGGAACGACAGCCAGAAGGGACCTGGCATTTAACGAGTTCCCCGATGAGGAGCCCTTCAGCCCTTCGGATCTTCCAGCAGGTTCCTGAGCTGTCAGGATTTATCTGCTCATCCGTTTTCGGGCTTTTTCTTGTTTTTATCTCGGACTCTTGTGCTGGTTTGAAAGCAAAACCAGTGAGACTCCCAGTCAGAGATACAATTTAATAGGAGAAGAGAGGAAAAAAGGTGAAATAAATGGAATGATACAACCTAACACCCTGTTGGTCAGGGTGTTTGAAGCAGTCCGGAAATCCTCCTGGAGTGGCAGATGTGGTTCCGCTGGAGCAGAGATGATCCTGAGAGAGAAGGGTCCAGGGATGGTGAGAAGGGTCCAGGGATGATGAGAAGGGTCCAGGGATGATGAGAAGGGTCCAGGGATGGTGAGAAGGGTCCAGGGATGGTGAGAAGGGTCCAGGGGTGGTGAGAAGGGTTCAGGGATGGTGAGGAGGGTCCAGTCTTCCTCCAGGAATCCAGATGAGATGTTCTTGTCAAAGCAGTGATCCCTGTAGAAACGTCTGGTAGCTCTTGTCTCCTCTGAGAGTTCAGTGGATAGAAGCTGCTAGTGAGGTCTCAAACCCTGGATTATATCCAGGTGGGAATGCTTGGCTCCTCCCCCTGGGCAGAGCATCTCCCAATGGGATGATTTCATCCTATCAGTCATGCAAATGGGTCCTTGATGGCCCATTAAACAGAGATAACTCCCTCCAGGAAGGCATTGTTGGGCTCGTTAACAGAAGATAAGGAAAACACTGCCCCACCTTGGCTCCAACGGCTCATGGGGATGGAATACAGACCTTGGGCACCATTTTAAATTGGAACACAGGACAACTCTTTTCGGTAAAATCAGCGTTTCGAGGCTTATCGCTGATTTGTGGTTTGTCCTGGGTTGTGGAGCCGGGGTTTGTGAGTTCTATTTTCGTTTGTTTGAAGGCCTGATGCTTTTGAGCGATGGGCCATGAGCACCTCCCCAAGCTGTACCTTCCCCCCCTGAGCGCTGCATCTGCATTTCCATCACCCCATGGTGAGATGGATCCCATCCCCTGGCAGTGGGGACAGGCAGTTTGTCTGTCTGGATAAACGGAGACTCACAGACAGGAGAGCGGCTGGTTTGTCACCCGATTTCCTGGGAGGAAGAGTGGACCCCATCTCACCAACACCAGACCCCATCTCACCATCCCTGAACCCCTCTCACCACCCCTGGACCCTTCTCACCACCCTTGGACCCTTCTCACCATTCCTGGACCCTTCTCACCACCCCTGGACCCTTCTCACCACCCCTGGACCCTTCTCACCACCACTGGACCCTTCTCACCACCCCTGGACCCTTCTCACCACCACTGGACACTTCTCACCACCCCTGGGCTCTTCTCACCATCCCTGAACCCCTTCTCATCATCCCTGGATCCCCCTACTCACCATCCCTGGACCCTCCTCACCACCCCTGGACCCTTCTCACCACCCCTGGTCCCTTCTCACCATCCCTGGACCCTTCTCACCATCCCTGGACCCTTCTCACCATCCCTGGATCCTTCTCATCACCCCTGGACCCTTCTCACCATCCCTGAACCCTTCTCACCACCACTGGACCCTTCTCACCACCACTGGACCCTCCTCACCACCCCTGGACCCTTCTCACCATCCCTGGACCCATCTCACCACCCCTGGACCCTTCTCACCACCCCTGGACCCTTCTCACCACCCCTGGACCCTTCTCACCATCCCTGGACCCTTCTCACCACCCCTGGACCCTTCTCACCACCCCTGGACCCTTCTCACCATCTCTGGACCCATCTCACCACCCCTGGACCCTTCTCACCACCCCTGGACCCTTCTCACCATCCCTGGACCCTTCTCACCACCCCTGGACCCTTCTCACCATCTCTGGACCCTTCTCACCACCCCTGGACCCTTCTCACCACCCCTGGACCCTTCTCACCATCCCTGGACCCTTCTCACCATCCCTGGACCCTTCTCTCCATCCCCAGATCCCCATCTCACCACCCCTGGACCCTTCTCACCACCCCTGGACCCTTCTCACCATCCCTGGACCCTTCTCACCATCCCTGGACCCTTCTCACCATCCCTGGACCCTTCTCACCACCCCTGGACCCTCCTCACCATCCCTGGGCCCTCCTCACCATCCCTGGGCCCTTCTCACCATCACTGGACCCTTCTCACCATCACTGGATTCTTCTCTCCACCCCTGGACCCTTCTCACCATCCCTGGACCCTCCTCACCATCCCTGGGCCCTCCTCACCACCCCTGGGCCCTTCTCACCACCCCTGGACCCTTCTCACCACCCCTGGACCCTTCTCACCACCCCTGGACCCTTCTCACCATCACTGGACCCTTCTCACCACCCCTGGTCCCTGGTTCTCCAGGATCATCTCTGCCCCACCAGAACCACCTCTGCCACTCCAGCAGGACTCACTGTGGGGCTGCTCCCAACCCCCTGACCCACAGGGTGTCAGGCTGGAGCTCTGACTCTGTCAGATAATAATTGTAGTGTATTATTTATATTTATTTATAATTTGTAGTATATTATTTATATTTATTTATAATATATTATCATATTATCTGTAATAATATCATTATAGACAATATTATATAACTTTCACTTAGTATTTCTTTTATTAGCTAATATTTTTTATTAAAGTCTTAAATTACTTTTTTGTTGTTGTTGTTTTTTTGGTTTGTTTTTTTTTTGTTTTGTTTTGTTTTGGGTGGTTTTTTTGTGGTTTTTTTTTGTTTGTTTGGGTTTTTGGGGGGTTTTTTTGGGGGGTTTTTTTGGGGGGGGTTTTTTTGTGTGTTTTTTTGGTTTTTTTTTTTTTGGTTTGTTTTTTTTTTGTTTGTTTGTTTTTTTTTTGGGCCGAATTTTCGTCACATTTCTTGCCAGGGGTCAGGGTCCCAAATCCCACCTCAAATTTTGGCCGAAATCGGCCAATCCAGGTTTATTGGGATAACCCCTGAAGGTCAAAGCGCCGGGATTTTCTGGGCTTGATTTTCCAATGAAAATGGAAAATTTAAACCAATATTTTAATTAATTAAGATAATTTTTTTTTTTCTCGTTGCGGGTGCGTTCACCCAGAAATGCTTCCAGCCCTGTTACCAGGCTGTTAGGAATTCCAGCGTGTCCCACCAGGCAGGGAATATTCCCTGAGGAGCTGCTGCAGGCTCTGCCATCCCTCTTCCAAACCCAACCTGCTCCGTGGATTCCTCGGGAAGGGGGCGCGTTGAGAAACGGTTTTGGCCTCCGATGGGAATTCGGGTTGGGATCCCAGCGGAATTTAATCCCGGGATTTAATCCACGGGATCAGCCCCTGCCTCTCCCCCAGGGATAAAAATTCCCACCTTTCCTTTGTGGGTGCCGCTCTTCCCCCTCCACCCCACCCCGGGACACCGAAGGCGAATTCCCACAGCGGAATAATCCGAAAAAAAAAAAAAAAAAAAAAGCGGGGGAATTTGGGAGCGAGGGAGTGAGGATTAAAATCTAATTCCTGCGGGAATTTCGTCACCAAATCCCTGCCTTTTCCCAGCTCAAAATCCGGCGAGGATCATCGGAAAACGCTTTGATGCGGCGCCTGGAATCGGACTTGGAATTCTGGAGGCATTTACCTGGGACGCAGGTGGGGGAATTGCACAAAAAAAAAAAAAAAAAAAAAAGGTCGGAAAAAATAAATCGGGATTAAAATTTGACTCCTTTTTTATCCCTTTTCCCAGAGCTTGGTGGAGCTGTGGGAAAATTTCCCTTTCTTCCCAAGGAAAATTTTTTTTTCTGAAGGAAATTTTCCATTATCTTCCCTCCCCCACCCCCAAAAATGGTGGATATGTTTTGGGAAAAATTTTAATTTTAATTTTTAATTTTTTAAATTAATTTTTTTTAAAAAACAATAATTTATTTTTTAAAATCCCTTTTAATTTTTTAATAAAAATTTTAACTTTTATTATAAAATATCATGAAAATATTTGTATTTTACAAAAAAATTATTAAAATTTTTTTTCTTTAAATTTTCGATTTTAATTCTAAATATTTTAAACACCTCAACTGAAAAAAAAAAAAAAAAAAAAGAAGTGAATAAGGGAGGGAAATAAATAATGGGATAATGATGGAAAATCCATCACTTCTGTCATGGAATGGTTTGGGAAAAGAGCCTTCCTGCTTTTAAAAAAAAAACATTGTTCGAGTATTTTAATCCTGTTAAGTGCTACTATGGGACAACACTAAAATGCTGAAATAACTGTCGTAATAAATAATTAAACAAAAACAAAATAATTAAAATGTAACGACGAAAATCCGGCCTTTTTTCCGAGAGACCCGTGATTTTTTTTCCGCTGGTTTATTCCTCAGGGATTAAGAGGAGGTGGATCAAACCCCAAATTCGGGTGCTGGGAGGACTTCAAAAGCTCCGGGATGAAGCAACCACGGCTCCTTCCAGGCCTCAGACCCGATTATCCAGGATTATCCCAAAAAATTGAAGGTTACCCAAAGCCGGGCTTAATCCCTGCCCTGATTTTGGAGGGATACCAGCGGCTCCATCCCAGGAAAACTCTGCAATGTCTTGGCAGCTGTGGCTGCCAAATCCATGGAATTGTCCAAGGCCGGGTTGGACATTGGGGCTTGGAGCAGCCTGGGATGGTTGGAGGCGTCCCTGCCCATGGAATGGGGTGGGAATGGGATGGGATTTAGGGTCATTCCCAAGCCAAACCATTCCAGGATTCTGGAGCTGGGCTGGGAGAGCTGGGAATGTTCCCCTGGAGAAGGGAAAACTCCAGGGAATACTCCGAGTGCCTGCAGGGGCTCCAGGAGAGCTGGAGAGGGGCTGGGGACAAGGGCTGCAGGGACAGGAGACAGGGAATGGCTTCCCACTGGGAAAAGTGACATTGAGCTGGGATTGGGGCAGCAATTCCTGGCTGGGCTGGAATTCCCAGCTTGGCTGGGGCTGCCCCTGGATCCCTGGGAATGTCCAAGGCCGGGTTGGATCCACCTGGGATGGTGGGAGCTGTCCCTGCCCATGGAATGGGGTGGGATTGGCTGATCCTTGAGATCCCTTCCAACCCAACCCATTCCACGATCCCGTAAGCGTCGGCGTTCCCGGGACTGGAGGCAGGAAGGCCGGAGCAGAGAGAGGAGCTGGAATCGCTCACGGATTTGCCAGTGGCTCTCCGGACAGGGAAGGAGAGGAGAACATTCCCAGATTTATTTCTGCCGGCACAGACAGGGATTTACTCCCGCCTGGCTCCCTTTCAGCCGCCGTAAATCCAGCCCTGCTGTCCGTCCGCAGGTCGTCTCCCTGGATTTATCAGGAAGGAGCTGATGGATCAGAGCCCCCCTCTTTTGTGTTGGTTGTTTGTTTTTGGTTTTGTTTTTGCTTTGTTTTGTTTTTGTTTGGGTTTTTTGTTGGTTTGGGGGTTTTGGGGTTTTTTTTTTGGTGGGTTTTTATTTTTATTTTTATTTTTTATATGTATTTATTTTTATTTTTATTTTTATTTTTATTTTTTTATTATTTTTATTTTTATTATTTTGATTCTGATTTATTTTTATTTCTATTTTATTTTTATTTTTATTTTTATTTTTATTTTTATTTTTATTTTTATTTTTATTTTTATTTTTATTTTTATTTTTATTTTTATTTTTATTTTTATTTTTATTATTTTTATTTTTATTATTTTTATTTTCATTTTTATTATTTTTATTTTTATTTTTATTTTTATTTTTATTTTTATTTTATTTTTATTTCTATTTCTATTTCTATTTCTATTTCTATTTCTATTTCTATTTTATTTTTATTTTATTTTTATTTTTATTTTTATTTTTATTTCTATTTTTATTTCTATTTCTATTTTTATTTTTATTATTTTTTATTATTATTTTTTATCCTTTTTTTATTCTTTTTTTTTTTTTTTTCTCCAGTCCCTCCTTCCCGGGAGCCGCAGGAAGGACCAGCCCGGGCTCCGGGCCGTGTTTATAAATCCATGGATGTGTTATTCCATCACTGGGATCTGATTTACAGCCCCGAATAAGAGGCTCCATCAATTTCCCCCCATCCCAGACCCCTCCCTCTCCCACGGGACATAAATCACCCTCCTGTTGCTACCGGGCTTGGAATTCCGAGCGGATTTATCGGAGCGGGGACTCTGCTCCTTCCTTGTTTTACAGCTCGGCTTTCCCTGGGGGAATAAACATCCTCGGGAAAGTTTTCCTCTCCCTCCTGGAAAACGCTGATCTTCCAAGGATCCACCTCCTCTGTTCCTTGGCCGGGAGATCTGGGGTTCCTGTCCCGTTTGCAGGGCAGGGATGGCTGGAAAAGATCCGCCTAGAGCATCCCAAAATTCCTTGGCTTTGGAAAAAATCCAGTCCGAGCTGGGATTGATCCCCACCTTGGCACCGAGGGCCACATCCAGGAATTCCTGGGATGGCTGGAAAAGACCCACTTAGACCATTCCCCAACCCCAAAATTCCTTGGCTTTGGAAAAAATCCAGGCCGAGCTGGGATTGATCCCCACCTTGGCACCGAGGGCCACATCCAGGAATTCCATGGGCACCTCCAGGGATGGCTGGAAAAGACCCACTTAGACCATTCCCCAACCCCAAAATTCCTTGGCTTTGGAAAAAATCCAGGCCGAGCTGGGACCGATCCCCACCTTGGCACCGAGGGCCACATCCAGGAATTCCATGGGCACCTCCAGGGATGGGGATTCCACTTAGATCATCCCCGAGCCCAAAATTCCTTGGCTTTGGAAAAAATCCAGGCCTGTGGATCTCTTTTTGGGGATCCTTGGGCTGCCCTCGGCACTGGACGGAGCCTCCTCCTGCCGTGGCCTCTCCCAGGATGGGTGGGAATGGGATGGGGCAATTCCCGGCCTCAACAACTCCTCAGCTCCTGGAATATCCGGGTTTTCCTTAAAAACCTTCCATGGATAAGGCCGTGAGGGACCTTGGAATTGGGTGAGGAGCTTTGCTCCTGCCGGGATGGAGGGGAACCAGGACCAGTCCCTGCCCCAGGATCACAAAGGTTGGAAAATCCCTCCAGGATCATCCAGGCCAAGCTGGGATTGATCCCCACCTTGGCACCGAGGGCCACATCCAGGAATTCCATGGACACCTCCAGGGATGGGGATTCCAAACCTCCCCGGGCACTTCCAAGGCCTGAGCACCCTTTCCATGGGGAAATTCCTGCTGTTCCCTCTTATCCCCTGGGGAATGAGCTGGGACGGGGCCCTGCAGCGCCAGATCCCACTCTGGAGTATCCAATGGGAAGATCCCGGCCCGAAACCCAGCACGGGAAGGGGTGCAAGGACTGCGAGGGTACAAAATTCCAGGGAATCCTTGGATGAGGAACCTCCCTGGAGGCACCAGCTCCGGCTGTGACGGCGCCACTGCACCTCAGTGCTGGGACTTGGAGGAACCAAACTTTGGGATTCTGGGTCGGGAAATCTGGGATGGAGCTGAGATTGGAACAGGCCAGCCATGGGATCACGGCACCACAATCCAATTCCTCTTATCCCTGGGATCAGATCCCAACTCCCACCTGGCTCCAACATTCCAGGGAGCTGTGCAGAGCCACCAGGGCCCCCCTGAGCCTCCTTTGCTCCGGGCTCAGCCCCTTTCCCAGCTCCCTCGGGAATTCTCCAGCCCCTTTCCCAGCTCCCTCAGGAATTCTCCAGCCCCCTTCCCAGCTCCCTCAGGAATTCTCCAGCCCCTTTCCCAGCTCCCTCAGGAATTCTCCAGCCCCTTTCCCAGCTCCCTCGGGAATTCTCCAGCCCCTTTCCCAGCTCCCTGGGGAATTCTCCAGCCCCTTTCCCAGCTCCCTCGGGAATTCTCCAGTCCCTTCCCAGCTCCCTTCCATTCCCTGGACTCGCTCCAGCCCCTCCAGGCTCTCTCCTCTCACCCAAAATTGTCCCCCAGGGTCTGACCCCAGCAGCTGTGACCCCGTGGCCACCCCAAGGTCGGTGCCGGGGAATCCCACCCAAGGGAAAGCACAAAAAAACCGGGAATTTTGGGTCTGTTCCAACCCGGGATGCTGGGCTGTGTCTTTTCCCAAGATTCCTGAAGCGACCCAGAACTGGACACAGAATTCCAGGTGCGACCTCCAGCACAGAGGGAAGGGCGGAGCCGCTCCTCCATTCCCACCCCGAATTCCCTGGGGATGTGACAGAGCCCGGGAGAAGCTCCGGGCTCCATCCCAGCCTGAATTCCCTGGGGATGTGACGGAGCCCGGGAGAAGCTCCGGGCTCCATCCCAGCCTGAATTCCCTGGGGATGTGACAGAGACCGGGAGAAGCTCCGGGCTCCATTCCCAGCCTGAATTCCCTGGGGATGTGACAGAGCCCGGGAGAAGCTCCGGGCTCCATCCCAGCCTGAATTCCCTGGGGATGTGACAGAGCCCGGGAGAAGCTCCGGGCTCCATCCCAGCCTGAATTCCCTGGGGATGTGACAGAGCCCGGGAGAAGCTCCGGGCTCCATCCCAGCCTGAATTCCCTGGGGATGTGACAGAGCCCGGGAGAAGCTCCGGGCTCCATCCCAGCCTGAATTCCCTGGGGATGTGACAGAGCCCGGGAGAAGCTCCGGGCTCCTTCCCAGCCTGAATTCCCTGGGGATGTGACAGAGACCGGGAGAAGCTCCGGGCTCCATCCCAGCCCTACCTGAGCGCCCGGGGCGGGGGTGGGAGAGGCGAGGCCGGGCTGATCCAGCTCCTCCCGCCCCCTCCTCCTCCTCCTCCTCCTGCTCCCGGCTCTCCATGCCCTGAACTCCTGCCCGGAACACTTTCTTCTCCTGGAACTCTGTTTTTGGAGCCTCCCCAAAAACCCGGCCAACAGCTCGCCGGCTTGGGGTTTTTTTTATTTTGTTTTGTTGTTTGTGGGGTGGTTTTGTTTTTGTGTTTGTTTTTTGGGTTGGTTTTTTTTTGCTTTTGTTTTTGGTTTTGGTTTTTTGGTGGGGCTTTTTGTTTGTTGTTTTTTTTTGTTTTGTTTGGTTGGTTGGGGTTTTTGTGTTTTGTTTGGTTGGGTTTTTTGTGGTTTTTTTTTGTTTTCTTGGTTTTTTGGGTTTTTTTTTTTTTTTTTTTTGTGGGTTTTTTTTGTGTTTTTGTTTGGTTGGTTGGTTTTGTGATTTTTGGGGTTTTTTTGGTTTTGTTTGTTTTTGTTTGTTTTTTTTGTTTGTTTTTTTTGTTGTTTTTTTCTTCTTGGTTTTGCTTGTTTGTTTTTGTTCCTTTGTTTTTTGTGGGTTTTGTTTGGTTGGTTTTTGGGGTTTTGTTTGTTTTTTTTGGGGGGGTTGGGGTTTTTTTTGTTATTTGTTGTTGTTGTTGTTTGTCTGTTTGTTTTTTAGTTGGTTGGTTTTTTGATTTTGTTTTGTTTTGTTTTGTGGGGGGTTTTTTTGGTCTTTTTTTTTGGGAGGGAGCGGGCTGTGTTTAATTTTTTGGGGGTTTTTGGGGGTGTTTTTTTGGGGTGGTTTTTTGTGTTTGTTTGTTTGTTTGTTTGTTTGTTTGTTTTTGGTGGGTTTTGTTTGTTTGTTTGTTTTGGTGGGTTTTGTTTGTTTGTTTGTTTGTTTGTTGTTCTCGTCCCTACTGTTTTTCACCCCCGGGGCTGAGCGGGGGGGGGCCGGCAGCGCAATTCCACGAACCGGGAACGCCGGCTCCCGGGAATGCGGGGCCATTCACCTCATTTACATCATTCACCTCATTTACATAATAGATGAGAGAGCCCGGCCAATTAGCTGACAAAGGCCAGGGCGTGCTGGCGGGGCAGGCGGAGTTCACACTAATTAACAGCCGCTCATTAGCAGCCCGTGGGGGATGGGGGGGGGAGAGGGACACGGGGACATTCCCGAGGGCACAGGGACACAGCCCTTCCCAGCCGGGGGTCCGGGATGAATCCCAGCTCCGGGATGGGGAATGGGGGCAGATCCTTTGGGATCAGAGCGCTGGAGCAGCAGCCCAGCTGGGATCAGGGAATGGGGAATGGGGAATGGGGAATGGGGAATGGGGAATGGGGAATGGGGGCAGTTCCTTTGGGATCAGAGAGCTGGAGCAGCAGCCGAGCTGGGATCAGGGAATAGGGAATGGGAAATGAGGAATGGGGAATGGGAAATGGGGAATGGGGAACGGGGGATGGGGGCAGTTCCTTTGGGATCACAACCCTGGAGCAGCAGCCCAGCTCTCTGTGACCCCCTTATCCATCACCAATTCCCACCTGGAAATCTGGGATGATGGGATCAGTGAATGGGGGCAGTTCCTTTGGGATCAGAGCGCTGGAAATCAGCTTTGTGACCCTTTATCCCTCACCAAATCCCACCAGGAAGTCAGGATGATGGGATCGGGGAATGGGAGCAGTTCCTTTGGGATCAGAGCCCTGGAGCAGCAGCCCAGCTGGGATCAGGGAATGGGGAATGGGGAATGGGGAATGGGGAATGGGGAATGGGGAATGGGGAATGGGGAATGGGGACAGTTCCTTTGGGATCAGAGCCCTGGAGCAGCAGCTCAGCTCTGTGAGCCCTTTATCCATCACCAATTCCCACCTGGAAATCTGGGATGATGGGATCAGGGAATGGGGGCAGTTCCTTTGGGATCAGAGCACTGGAGGTCAGCTCTGTGACCCTTTATCCCTCCCCAATTCCCACCTGGAAGCCAGGACAATGGGATCTGGGAATGGGGGCAGTTCCTTTGGGATCAGAGTGCTGGAGGTCAGCTCTGTGACCATTTATCCCTCCCCGATTCCCACCTGGAAGCCAGGACAATGGGGAATGGGGAATGGGAGCAGTTCCTTTGGGATCACAACCCTGGAGCAGCAGCCCAGCTCTCCGATCCTTTATCCCTCCCCGATTCCCACCTGGAAGCCGGGACAGTGGGATCAGCTGCTGAAGAATTCACTCCGGAGTTCGGTGTGGAATTCCAGGGACCGCTTGGAAGCGGCAGGAATTTCCCAGGAATGGGCGCCAGGCATCAGGATTTTGTATCCTCCCAGTCCCTGCAGCCATTCCCAGCTCATTCCCGGTGGCTCCGGTTCCACTCCAAGCTCCCGAGTGAATTCCTCAGCAGCTGATCCCGTTTTCCAGGAGTGCCGGCTGGGAATGGAGGGAATGAGCTGGGAATGGGCACCAGGGACGGGGCCCTGCAGCGCCAGATCCCACTCTGGAGCATCCAACAGGAAGATCCCGGCGCAAAATCCAGCACGGGAAAGGGTGCAAGGACTGCGAGGGTACAAAATTCCAGGGAATCCTTGGATGGGGAACCTCCCTGGAGGCACCAGCTCCGGCTGTGATGGCGCCACTGCACCTCAGTTCAGGGACTTGGAGGAACCAAACTTTGGGATTCTGGGTCGGGAAATCTGGGATGGAGCTGGGATCCAAGTGGGACAACCACGGGATCACAGCACCTTAGAGGAACCAAACTTTGGGATTCTGCTTCGGGAAATCTGGGATGGAGCAGGGATTGGAATCCAAACGGGCCATCCATGGGATCACGGCACCACAATCCAATCCCAAACTTTGGGATTCTGGTTCAGGAAATCTGGGATTGGGTAGAGATTCAAATGGGCCATCCATGGGATCACTGCACCTTAGAGGAACCAAACTTTGGGATTCTGCTGTGGGAAATCTGGGATGGAGCAGGGATCCAAACAGGCCAATCATGGGATCACGGCACCACAATCCAATCCCAAACTTTGCGATTCTGGTTCAGGAAATCTGGGATTGGGTTGAAATCCAAACAGGCCATCCATGGGATCACTGCACCTTAGAGGAACCAAACTTTGGGATTCTGGTGTAGGAAATCTGGGATGGAGCAGGGATAGGAACAGGCCAACCATGGGATCACTGCACTGCAATCCAATGATTTAAAGGAACCAAACTTTGGGATTCTGGTTCAGGAAATCTGGGATTGGGTTGGAATCCAAACAGGGCAACCATAGGATCACTGCACCACAATCCAATCCCAAACTTTGGGATTCTGGTTGGGGAAATCTGGGATGGAGCAGGGATCCCAATGGGCCAACCATGGGTGACCCTGGGCCGGGCCGAGTCATTCCAGAGCCCCTTCCCAGTGAAAATTCCCCGGCGTTTCCTTGGGATCCCCTTGGGACGATCCCTCCATCCCCTGGGGAATTCCCGGGCTGAAGGGGCAGCTCCTGCCGGCTGGGCCCCCATCGCCGCCTAATTAAGGTAATTTGTTAATTGCCGGCCGTTCGTCGGGGCAGCAGCGCCACCTGCCGAGGCCACGGCCCCTCCCCTCGCTCCGGGATCCCGGGAAATCCCAAAGGGATCCGGCTGCTGCCTTGGGATCGGGATGGAGCCCTGCCCGGCAGCCCCAATGCCCAGCGTTTGGGGGCTCCCTCAGGAAAACCCAAAAAAACCCAAAAACCCTCTAAACTCCAAAAAATCCCCAAAACCCCCAAAACCCCCCACAAACCCCAAAAAACCCCAAAAACCTCAAAACGCCAAAACGCCCCCAAAAAAACAAAACAAAACAAAAAACCCCCAAAAAACCAAAAAAAAAAACACCAAAAAAACCACCAAAAAACCCCAAAACCCCTAAAAAACCCAAAAAACCCCAAACCCCCAAAAAACTCTCAAAACCCAAAACCCCCCCAAATCCCCAAAACCCCCCTAAAAACCCCAAAACAAAAAAAAACCAACCCCCCCAAAAAACAAACAAACAAAACAAAACAAAAAAAAACCCAAAAAAAGCAAAAAAACACCCAAAAAAATCCCACCAAAAAACCCCAAAACCCCCCAAAATCCATAACACCCCCCAAAAACCCCAAAACCCCTAAAAAAACAAAAAAAACCCCAAACCCAAAAAAACTCAAAACCCAAAAATCCCCCAAAACCCCAAATCCCAAACCCCCCCCAAATCCATAAACCCCCCAAAACCCCCCAAACCCCAAAAACCTCAAAAAACCCCAAAACCCCCAAAACTCCCCAAAAAACCCCAAACACCCCCAAAACCCCAAAAACTCAAAAACCCCTCAAAAAACCCCCCAAAACCCCCCAAAAACCCAAAAAAACCCTAAAACCCCCCAAATCTTCCCCAAAAAAACAAACAAAAAAAAAACCAAAAAAACCCAAAAAACCCCCAACCCCCCAAACCCTTAAAAACCCCAACCCCCCCCCCAAAAAAACCCCAAAACCCCCCAAAACCCCCAAAACCAAAAACCCCCCAAACCCCCCAAAAACCCCCAAACCCCAAAAAAGCATCCAGGGCAAAACAATAACACTGTGACCTCTGAGGGGTTTTGGGGGGTTTTTTGGGGTTTTTTGGGGTTTGGGGTTTTGGGGGTTTTTTGGGTTTTTTTTTAGTTTTTTGGGGGGTTTTGGGGCTTTTTGGGGGTTTGGGGTTTTTGGGGGGTTTTTTGGGTTTTTTGGGTTTGTTTGGGGGTTTTTAGGGCTTTGGGGGTTTTTTGAGGGTTTTGGGGTTTTTTGGGTTTTTTTAGGGTTTTTGGTTTTTTGGGGTTTTGGGGGTTTTTTGGGAGTTTGGGGTTTTTGGGGGGGTTTTGGGTTTTTTTGGGGGTTTGGGGTTTTTTTGGTTTTTTTTGGTATTTTTTAGGGTTTTTGGGTTTTTTGGGTTTTTGGGTTTGGGGGGTTTTGGGGGTTTTGGGGGTTTTTTTGGGTTTTTTGGTTTTTTTGGGGGGGTTTTTGGGTTTTTTGGGGATTTTTTTTTGTCGGATTTCCCCACCCTCCCCCGGGTGGGGCACAAATCATCTCCGCCGCTCCTCATCCATCCCCTTTCCAAAGGGGAAGGAAAAAAAAACCCAAATCCCAAACCCTGGAATGGCCGATATCTTTTTTCCCGGGATGTTCCCAGAATTCCCAATCCTTTCCTCAAGGGTTTCCAGGCCTTTCCAGCTTGGAAAAACCACGCTGGAGGCAAAATTCCCGATCCTTTTCCAAGGGTTTCCAGGCCTTTCCAGTTTGGAAAAAACACGCTGGGGATGAAATTCCCAATTTTTTTCCAAGGGTTTTCAAGCTTTTCCAGCTCGGAAAAAATCCACCCTGGGGATGAAATTCTGAATCCTTCTCCAAGGGCGGAATTCCCAATCCTTTCCCAAGGGGTTCCAGGATATTCCAGCTTGGAAAAAACACCCCAGGGACAGAATTCCTGATCCTTTTCCAAGGGCGAAATTCCCGATCCTTTTCCAAGGATGATATTGCCAATCCTTTCCTGAGGGTTTCCAGGCCTTTCCAGCTTGGGAAAAACCACGCTGGGGATGGAATTCCTGATGCTTTTCCAAAGGCAAAATTCCTGATGCTTTTCCAAAGGCAAAATTCCCAATGCTTTTCCAAGGGTTTCCAGGCCTTTCCAGCTTGGGAAAATCACACTGGGGGCAGAATTCCTGATCCTTTTCCAAGGGGTTTCCAGGATATTCCAGCTTGGGAAAACCATGCTGGGGGTGAAATTCCCAATCCTTTTCCAAGGGTTTTCAGGCTTTTCCAGCCTGGAAAAATCACACTGGGGAAGAAATTCCCAAACCTTTTCCAAGGTTTTCCAGGCCTTTCCTGCTTGGAAAATAAAACCACGCTGGGGACAGAATTCCTGATCCTTTTCCAAGGATGAAATTCCTTGGAAAAAACACGTTGGGGATGGAATTCCCGATCCTTTTCCAAGGGTTTCCCGGCCTTTCCAACCTGGAAAAACCACACTGGGGATGAAATTCCTAATCCTTTTCCAAGGACAAAATTCCCGATCTTTTTCCAAGGGTTTCCAGGCTTCTCCTGCTTGGAAAAAAAACCACGCTGGAGGCGAAATTCCCGATCCTTTTCCAAGGGTGAAATTCCCGATCTTTTTCCAAGGGTTTCCAGGCCTTTCCAGCTTGGAAAAACCACGCTGGGGATGGAATTTCTGATCCTTTTCCAAGGGCAAAATCCTCAATGCTTTTCCAAGGGTTTCCAGGACATTCCAGCTTGGGAAATCCATGCAGGAGCGAAATTCCAGATCCTTTTCCAAGGGCGAAATTCCTTGGAAAAAACACTCCGGGGACGGAATTCCCGATCCTTTTCCAGGGGTTTCCAGGCCTTTCCAGCTTGGAAAAAAAACACGCTGAGGGCAAAATTCCCGATCCTTTTCCAAGGGTTTCCAGGCCTTTCCAGCTTGGAAAATCCACACTGAGGGTGAAATTCCAGAAAATTTTTCAAGGGGTTTCCAGGTTTTTCCTGCTTGGAAAAAACACTCTGAGGGTGAAATTCCTGATCCTTTTCCAAGGACAAAATTCCCGATCCTTTTCCAAGGGTTTCCAGGCCTTTCCAGCCTGGGGAAAAAAACCAGGCTGGGGATGAAATTCCCAATCCTTTTCCAAGGGCAAAATTCCCAACCCTTTTCCAAGGGTGAAATTCCCGATCCTTTTCCAAGGGTTTCCAGCACTGGGAATGGAGCCACTGGGGAATTCTCCTGGGGGGTTGGAGAGCTCGGCTTGGCGGGGAGGCTCAGGAATCCTGGGAATTGCCCCCATGGGATTTGAGAGGATTCCTGGCAGGAGTGACCCCGGAGAAGTCCCCAAGGCCGCCATGATCCCGCCTGGAACGATTTTGGGAAGCCAGGCAGGAGCACCGGGACGCGATTCCCGGTATCCCTGCCCTCCCTGCCGGATCCTGGGGCGATCCCTGTCCATGGCCCTTGGATGTGGATAAAACATTCCCGTGGTTTCATTCCTGCCCTGGAGGGGCCTGGATGCGCTGGTTTTCCATGGGGATGGGAGTGGGAGCGGTTTGGGATACGGGCGGGGTGGAATGGGGAAAAAATTGTGGGAAAATTGGGAAAAAAATTGGGAAAATTTTGGGAAAAATTGGGGAAAAATTGGGGAAAAAATTGGGGGAAAATTGGGGAATAGTTGGAAAAAAACTGGGACAAAATTGGGATAAAATTGGGAAAAATTGGGGCAGAATTGGGGGAAAACTGGGGAAAAATTGGGGAATAGTTGGAAAAAAATGGCACAAAATTGGGATAAAATTGGGAAAAAATTGGGGAAAAATTGGGGAATGGTTGGGAAAAAACTGGGACAAAATTGGGGCAGAATTGGGGCAGAATTGTGACAAAACTGGGGCAAAATTAGGGGAAAACTAGGAAAGAAATTGGGACAAAATTGGGGAAAAACTGGGGAAAAATTGGGGAATAGTTGGGAAAAAATTGGGAAAAAAATTTGGGCAGAATTGGGGGAAAACTAGGAAAAAATTGGGACAAAATTGGGAAAAAATTGGGGAAAAACTGGGGGAAAACTGGGGGAAAACGGGGAAAATTGGGGAATAGTTGGGAAAAATGGGACAAAATTGGGAAAAAAATTGGGGCAAAACTTGGGCAGAATTGGAGGAAAACTAGGAAAAAATTGGGGCAAAATTGTGGCAAAACTGGGGAAAAGTTGGGGCAGAATTGGGAAAAACATGGGGAAAAATTGGGGAAAAACTTGAGAAAAATTGGGGAATAGTTGGGAAAAAATTAGGACAAAATTGTGGCAAAATTGTGGAAAAACTGGTGGAAAAATTGGGGAAAAATTGGTAAAAATTGGGAAAAATTGATTCTTCACGGCACAGAGTCTGTTCCTGTCCAGTGCAGATTTTGGGGTCTAAAATCAGGGAATGGGGAGTTTTGTTTTATCAGGGAAAAAGGGATTTGGTAGAGAAAGAATGAGGAGGGGGGGAAAAGGGAAAAGAGGGAGGAAAGGGGGAAGAAGATGGGAAGAAAGAGAAAAAAGGAGAAAAGAGAATAGGGGAAAAAGGAATAAAGTGAAGAAGGAGGAAAATAAAGGGGAAAGAGGGAAAGAGGGAAGGAGGGGGAAAGGAAAAAGGGAAAAGGGGAAAAGGAGGGAAAAGGGAAAAAGGAGAAAAAAGGTAAAAGGAAAAAAAAGAGGAAAAGGAGGGGAAAAAAGAGGAAAAGGAGGAAAAAGGAGAAAAAGGGAAAAAGAAAAATAAAAAAAAAAGAAAAAGGGAGAAAGGAGGAAAAATGGGATAAAACGAGAAAAGTGGGAAAATGAGGAAAAGGGGGGAAAGGAGGAAAAGAGGAAAAGGAGGAAAAATGGGAGGAAAGGGAGAAAAGAAAAGGAGGAAAAAGGGGGAAAAAAGAGAAAATGGGAAAATGAGGAAAAGGGAAAAAGGAGGAAAAATGAAAAAGGAAAGAGAGAGAAGGAGAAAAAAGGTAAAAGGAAAAAAAAGAGGAAAAGGAGGGGAAAAAAGAGGAAAAGTAGAAAAAATGAGAAAAAGGGGAAAGGAGAAGCGAAAAGAAGAGAAAAAAGGGCGAAAGGAGAAAAAATGTGGGGAAAGGAGGAAAAGGGGAAAAATGAGAAAAAGAGGAAAAGGAGGAAAAATGGGAGGAAAGGGAGGGGAAAAAAAAGGGGGAAAGGTGGGAAAAAAAAAAGGGAGGAAAAAGGAGAAAAACGCGGCAAAATCCGGTGAGATAAGGGGGAGAAAAAGAGGGGAAAAAGGGGGGAAAAAAGGGAAATAATCTGGGGACAATCCGCTTTTTCCTGCCTAGGAAAGTGCAGGGAACATTCCCTACCGTGAGATAAGGGGGAGAAAAAGAGGGAAAAAAAGGGAAGAAAAAAAAAAAAGGAAATAAAAAATAATTTAAAAAAAAAGGAAATAAACTGGGGACAATCCACTTTTTCCTGCCCAGGGAAGCACAGGGAGCTTGGGGGAGAAAATAAGGGTAAAAAAGAGATAAGGGGGAACATTCCCTGCCGTGAGATAAGGGGGAGAAAAAGAGGGGAAAAAAGGGAAAAAAAAAAAAAAAGGAAATAAAATTAAAGGAAATAAACTGGGGACAATCCGCTTTTTCCTGCCTAGGAAAGCGCAGGGAATGTTCCCGGTGGTGAGATAAGGGGAGAAAAAGAGGGTAAAAAAGGGAAAAAAAAAAAAAAAAAAAGGAAATTAAAAAAAAAAAAAAAAAGGAAATAAACTGGGGACAATCTGCTTTTTGCTGCCCAGGAAAGCGCAGGGAACATTCCCTGCCGTGAGATAAAGGGGAGAAAAAGAGGGGAAAAAAGGGAAAAAAAAAAAAAAAAAAAAAGGAAATAAACTGGGGACAATCTGCTTTTTGCTGCCTAGGGAAGCGCAGGGAGCTTTCCCTGCCGTGAGATAAGGGGGAGAAAAAGAGGGAAAAAAAGGAAAAAAAAGAAAAAAAAAAAGAAAAAGGGAAATAAACTGGGGACAATCCTCTTTTTCCAGCCCAGGAAAGCGCAGGGAGCTCGCGGTGAGATAAGGGGGAGAAAAAGAGGGAAAAAAAGGGAAAAAAAAAAAAGGGAATTAAAAAAAAAACAAAAAAAAAGGGAAATAAACTGGGGACAATCCGCTTTTTGCTGCCCAGGAAAGAGCAGGTAGCTTTCCCTGCCGTGAGATAAAAGGGGAGAAAAAGAGGGAAAAAAGGAAAAAAAAAAAAAAAAGGAAATAAAAAATTAAAAAAAAAAAAAAAAGGAAATAAACTGGGGACAATCCTCTTTTTCCAGCCCAGGAAAGCGCAGGGAGCTCGCGGTGAGATAAGGGGGAGAAAAAGAGGGAAAAAAAGGGAAAAAAAAAAAAGGGAATTAAAAAAAAAAAAAAAAGGGGGAAATAAACTGGGGACAAACCGCTTTATGCAGCCCAGGAAAGAGCAGGGAACATTCCTGGCGGTGAGATAAAGGGGGAGAAAATGAGGGTAAAAAGGGGGAAAAAAAGGAAAAAAAAAAAGGGAAATAACCTGGGGACAATCCGCTTTTTGCTGCCCTGGGAAGCGCAGGGAGCTTTCCCTGCCGTGAGATAAGGGGGAGAAAAAGAGGGAAAAAAAGGGAAAAAAAAAAAAAAAAGGAAATTAAAAAAAAAAAGAAAAAAAAGGGAAATAAACTGGGGACAATCCGCTTTTTCCTGCCCAGGGAAGCGCAGGGAACATTCCCTGCCGTGAGATAAAGGGGGGAAAAAGAGGGTAAAAAAAAAAAAAAAAAAAAAAGAAATAAAAAATAATAAAAAAAAGAAATAAACTGGGGACAATCCGCTTTTTGCTGCCCAGGGAAGCGCAGGGAGCTTGGGGGAGAAAATAAGGGTAAAAAAGAGATAAGGGGGAACATTCCCTGCCGTGAGATAAGGGGGAGAAAAAGAGGGGAAAAAAGGAAAAAAAAAAAAAAAAAGGAAATTAAAAAAAAAAAAAAAAAGGAAATAAACTGGGGACAATTCGCTTTTTCCTGCCCAGGGAAGCGCAGGGAACATTCCCTGCCGTGAGATAAGGGGGAGAAAAAAAGGGAAAAAAGGAAAAAAAAAAAAAAGGAAATAAATAATAATAAAAAAAAGGGAATAACCTGGGGACAATCCGCTTTTTGCTGCCCTGGGAAGCGCAGGGAACATTCCCTGCCGTGAGATAAGGGGGAGAAAAAAAGGGAAAAAAGGAAAAAAAAAAAAGGAAATAAATAATAATAAAAAAAAAAGGAAATCAACTGGGGACAATCCGCTTTTTCCTGCCCAGGCAGGGAAGCGCAGGGAACATTCCCTGCCGTGGTTCCCCCTTTTCCCGGGAGCTTTCCCGATGGATTGATGGATGCGGAGGGAGCGGCCCCGGGAGCTGAGGTAACGTCTGGGGGGGTCAGCGGCTGCTCCCGGACCGGCCGGAGCTCCCCGGGGAGGCTCCGCGGCTGCCGCTGCGAGCCCTGCGAGCCCCGGCCCCGGCCAGAGCACCAGAGCCCTCCGGAGTGCCCGGGGGGTGTTTGATTTTGTGGGGGTTTTTTTGGTTTTTTGTGGGTTGGGGTGGTTTTTTTTGGTTTGGTTTTTTGTTTGTTTTGGGGTGGGTTTTTTTGTGGTTTTTTTGTTTGGTTGGGTTTTTTTGTGGTTTTGTTTTTTGGTGGGTTTTTTGGTTTTTTTTTGATTTTTGGGGGGTTTTTTTGTGTGTGTGGTTTTTTTTGTTTTTTTGGGGTTTTTTTGTTTGGTTTTTGTTGCTTGTGGTTTTTTTGTTGTTGTTTTTTGGGGTTTTTTGTGGGTTTTTGGGGGGTTTTTTTGGGTTTTTTGGGGGGTTTTTTGGGGGGTTGTTTTTGTTTATTTTTGGGTTTATTTGTGTGTGTGGTTTTTTGGGGGTTTTTTGGTGGTTTTTTTTTTGTTGGTTTTTTTGGGTTTTTTGGGTTTTTTTGGTTGGTTGGTTGTTTTTTGGGTTTTTTGGTTTTTTTTGGGTTTTTTGGGTTTTTTTGGTTGGTTGGTTGGTTGATTTTTTTTGGTTTTTTTTTGGTTTTTGGGTTTTTTGGGTTTTTTTGTTTGTTTGTTTGGTTGGTTGGTTGGTTGATTTTTTGGGGTTTTTTTTGGGTTTTTTGGGTTTTTTGGGGTTTTTTTGTTTGGTTGGTTGGTTTTTTTGGGTTTTTTTCCCTGGTGGGAACGGCTGGTTCCAGGCATCCCCAGGGGCCGGCGGGATTTTGGGAATGGGGCTGCAGGGAAAAAAGGGAAAGGGCAGGGATGAAAGGCGGGGAGTGACGAGTTCCTGCAGCAAAAACCCCGAGGGAGCTCCCTCCTCATCCCTGGATCCCGGGAATGTCCAAGGCCGGGTTGGATCCACCTGGGATGGTGGGAGGTGTCCATGGATGGGGTGGGAATGGGATGGGATTCAAGGTCCCTTCCAACCCAAACCATTCCAGGATTCTGGAGCCCCTCTGCTCTGGGAGAGCTGGGAATGTTCCCCTGGAGAAGGGAAAACTCCAGGGAATGCTCCGAGTGCCTGCAGGGGCTCCAGGAGAGCTGGAGAGGGGCTGGGGACAAGGGCTGCAGGGACAGGAGACAGGGAATGGCTTCCCACTGGGAAAAGTGACCTTGAGCTGGGATTGGGGCAGGAATTCCTGGCTGGGCTGGAATTCCCAGCTTGGCTGGGGCTGCCCCTGGATCCCTGGGAATGTCCAAGGCTGGGTTGGACATCGGGGCTTGGATCCACCTGGGATGGTGGGAGGTGTCCCTGCCCATGGAATGGGGTGGGAATGGGCTGATCCTTAAAATCCCTTCAATCCAAACCATTCCACCATTCCTTGACATTGCACAGGGATTATCCCGGTGCAGAGCCACGCCGGCAGGACCGAGGGAAGCCAGGACGCCAGGAAAGGCCGGAATTCCATGGGAAGACAGGAGATCCACCCGGGGCCGTCCTCCCGACAAATCCAACCCCACCCGGAAGGGAAAGGACGGAATTCAGCGGGCGGAAGGACGGAATTCCAGAGAGAAAGGCAGAACCACAGTTTGTGCATCCCAGACTCTCGGATTGGATTTCCCAACGATCATTTCCCGCCGGAAAACCCTCGGGAACAACAATTTTTCCGGCAATCCTCAAGCCGAGTGCCGAAGCCGAGGGTTAATTGCAATTAAGTCTCCACACTGGCGGCTCCCTCCGGAATTCCCTTTGGAATTTTCCATCAGGATATAAATGATCCTTGGTTTCCAACCCCCTGGGACACCCTCTGGTGTGGCTCTGGAGTTATCCAAGGGGGAATCCTTCGGGAATATCCCTGGGCAGGGCTGGAGGGACTCGCTGTCCCAGTGGGGATTCCCGGGGAATTTCGGGGATCCAGGTTTTTCCCGCCGGAGAGGTCGAGGCCAGGTCTTTAATCCCAGCTCCAGCCTGAGACCGGGATCATCAGAAGGAATGAAGGAGATCTCCGGGATCATCCAATCCATCCTCAAAAGGAATAAAGGAGATCTCCAGCCTCCGGCTCAGGAATATCCAGAGTTTTTCCCAGGAACAGGAAAAAATTCCAACTCCGCGGCTCCCAGGGGATCCATCTGCAATCCCAGCCGCAACCACAACGTCCTTCATCCCGGGATTCGCCGGTTTCTGGGTTTTCTGGGAAGCTCAGATTAATTGGGAATGCCGGACCTTCCTCCCTAGATCAGCGTCAGTTTCGTCAGGATTTGTTTTTCCATGTTTTTTTTTTTTTTGGGATTGTTGCCAGCAGCGATCCGCTCCCCGGAGGAGATGGGGGGATTCCACACGGATCCGCGGATATTCGGCACCGGATTCCGAAAGCGCGGACTATTTGGGAATTCTCACTGTTTGTGAGGATTATTTGGGAATTCTCACTGTTTACGAGGATTATTTGGGAATTCTCACCGTTTACGAGGATTATTTGGGAATTCTCACTGTTTACGAGAGAGGGTGAGAATTCCCAAAAAATGATCATAAACCGTGAGAATTCCCAAATAATCCTCACAAACCGCCAACAATTTCTTTTTCCAGTCGGGACAACTCGAGATTTCCACTTTTTTTCCTTTTTTTTTTTTCCTGGAATAAAAGGCAAAAAAGTCACTTTTTGACGGAGTGACCTTTTCCCAGGAAAAAACCCAACCCCGGGCAGCTCCGGTGACATTTCCAAGGAATCCGCGGGGAGGGAGAGGAGCCGGGGTGACGCTGATTCCTTCGGAAGGGCCCCGGGATGGCCGGAAGCTCTTCCCGGTGACGGAGCTCCTTCGGCACCGGCTCCTTTCCCAATTTTTTTCCGGCAGATTTTTCGGTTTTTTTTCCTCCAGATCCGCAGAAAAGAGGGAAAAAAAAAAAATTGGGAAAGCAAAGGTTTGGGGAGGGAGGTGGGAATTTTCCTCCTCCTCCTTCCTCCTCCTCCTCCTCTTCCTTCTCCTCCTCCTCCTCGGTTCTCTTCTCTCCTTAAATCTTTGATTCCTGGTTTTTAAGCTCCGCCTCGAATCCCGGGGATTCTGGCGGGATTCTCGGGAAAAAAAAAAAAAAAAAACAAAAACAAAAGCAAAAAAAACAAAAAACAACAACAAAAAAAACCAAAGTGGCATCCACTGAAATTAAAAACAAAAAACAAAACAAAACAAAAATTCCGGAATTCCTTTAAATTTATGGAAAAACACGGGAATTTTTTTTTTTTCCCTCTCCCTGAAATCCAAATCGTTGAAGACCACAAAAAGTCAAATTCCGCAAGACCCAATAAAAAAAACATCCCAGAATTTCTTTAAATTTATGGAAAACACGGGAAATTTTTTTCGTCTCCCAGAAATCCAAATAATTTATGGCCAAAAAAAGCCAAATCCCACAACACCCAATCAAAAACATCCCGGAATTTCTTCAAATTTATGGAAAAACACAGGAATTTTTTTCCCTCTCCCTTAAATCCAAATTCCACAACACCCAATTAAAAATATCCCGGAACTCCTTTAAATTTATGGAAAAGAATGGAATATTTTTTTTCCTCTCCCTGAAATCCGAATAACTTAAGACCAAAAAAAAGCCAAATCCCGCAACACCCAATTAAAAAACATCCTGGAATTTATTTAAATTTATTAAAAAAGCACTGGAATTTTTTTCCTCTCACTGAAATCCAAATAATTTAAGACCAAAAAAAGTCGAATTCCACAACACTCAATCAAAAACATCCCGGAATTCCTTTGATTTATGGAAAACAATGGAATTTTTTTCCCTCTCCCTGAAATCCAAATAATTTAAGACCAAAAAAAGCCAAATTCTGCAACACCCAATCAAAAACATCCTGGAATTCCTTTAAATTTATGGAAAAGAATGGAATATATTTTTTCCTCTCCCTGAAATCCAAATTCCGCAACACCCAATTAAAAACATCCCAGAATTCCTTCAAATTTATGGAAAAACACGGGAATTTTTTTTTCTCCTCTCCCTGAAATCCAAATAATTTAAGACCAAAAAAAGCCAAATCCCGCAACACTCAAAAAAAGGGGGAATTTTTTAGGAAGGGAAAACTCCCAAAGGCGCTTCAATCCGGAGCTGATCCCAGTCAGGAAAACGCCTGGGAAAAGCACGGATTTTTTTAGGGAATGGTGAGTTCTGCTCATTCCCAGGGGGAATTTGATCCCAAAATTATCCCAACACTTGGGTTGCCCTGTTGCCCCTTAGATGCCGAGGAGGAAAATCGGGATTGGCTCCTTCTCATGGATTTTTTTTTCAGGGATGTGTCGTCTTCCCAAGGTCTTCCCTGTCTCCGGGTGTTTTCCTGGTGACTGGGAATGGCTCGGCAAAGGATTGGTCTCACTCCCAGCAAGGAAAAAAAAAAATAAAAAAATCAGGAATGAAGGAAAATCGCATTCCAGGAATGGGAGAAATCCTTTTTGGGGCCTCTTTGGATGAGCTTTTCCAGCTTCCCTTCGGAATTCCGTCTTGGGAATTCCTCCTTCCTTCCCAAGGATATTCCTCGATGCTGGTTTATTAAAAAAGGGAGAAGGGAAACCCTTCCCCCCCCACCCCGAAAAAAACTTAAATGGAATTTTTTTTTTAAGCTGCGAATTCCCAGAAATTGGGGGGGATTGGAATCGTTGATTGAATTCTGGGAATTCCCAGAAACTGGGGGGGATTGGAATCGTTGATTGAATTCTGGGAATTCCCAGAAACTGGGGGCGATTGGAATCATTGATTGAATTCTGGCAATTCCCAGAAACTGGGGGGGATTGGAATTGTTGATCGAATTCTGGGAATTCCCAGAAATTGGGGGGGGATTGGAATCATTGATTGAATTCTGGGAATTCCCAGAAATTGGGGGGGATTGGAATCATTGATCGAATTCTGGGAATTCCCAGAAATTGGGGGGGATTGGAATCGTTGATTGAATTCTGGGAATTCCCGGAAATTGGGAGGGGGATTGAAATCATTGATCGAATTCTGGGAATTCCCAGAAATTGGGGGGGGATTGGAATCATTGATTGAATTCTGGGAATTCCCAGAAATTGGGGGGGATTGGAATCATTGATCGAATTCTGGGAATTCCCAGAAATTGGGGGGGATTGGAATCGTTGATTGAATTCTGGGAATTCCCAGAAATTGGGGGGAATTGGAATCGTTGATTGAATTCTGGGAATTCCCAGAAATTGGGGGGGATTGAAATCGTTGATCAAATTCTGGGAATTCCCAGAAATTGGGGGGGATTGGAATCGTTGATTGAATTCTGGGAATTCCCAGAAATTGGGGGGGATTGAAATCGTTGATCGAATTCTGGGAATTCCCAGGAATTGGGGGGGATTGGAATCATTGATTGAATTCTGGGAATTCCCAAAAACTGGGAGGGATTGGAATCATTGATCGAATTCTGGGAATTCCCAGAAATTGGGGGGGGATTGGAATCGTTGATCGAATTCTGGGAATTCCCAGAAATTGGGGGGGATTGGAATCGTTGATTGAATTCTGGGAATTCCCAGGAATTGGGGGGGATTGGAATCATTGATTGAATTCTGGGAATTCCCAAAAACTGGGAGGGATTGGAATCATTGATCGAATTCTGGGAATTCCCAGAAATTGGGGGGGGATTGGAATCGTTGATCAAATTCTGGGAATTCCCAGAAATTGGGGGGGATTGGAATCATTGATTGAATTTTGGGAATTCCCAGAAACTGGGCGGGATTGGAATCGTTGATCGAATTCTGGGAATTCCCAGAAACTGGGGGGGGATTGGAATCATTGGTCGAATTCTGGGAATTCCCAGGAATTGGGGGGGATTGAAATCGTTGATCGAATTCTGGGAATTCCCAGGAATCTTTACCGAACCCGGGATGTTTTTTGTTAGAACAAATCCGCTTCATCCCGACGTTTATTCCTTATTTTATTGTCTTTGGGAAAAAAGGGAAGAGATTTAGTGGAGGAATTCCAGGCACGCTCCAAGCTTTTCCCAGGTCTGTCCCAGAAGGATCCAGGGAAAGCTCTGAGTGGGCAAACTCCATGGGAAATATCCCAACTCCCCGGAATTCCAAACCTTTGGAACAACAAACGGGATAATTGGGACCTGAGGGGATGGAATTCCCCGGGATGGGATGAACTGAGGGCTTCCAACCTCTGAGGAGCTCCAAAATCCTTCCAAAAACACAGCCCTGACCCCAAACCGCTGGGAATCCCGGAAAAACCTCAGGAATGGGAGGTTTTACCCCACCCCCCCCCAAAAAAAAATTTCCTTCCCTGGAATTCCGGGATGAGCAATCTCACCGCTCCTTTGATTCCTGGAAAATAAATTAATGAATTTTGGGATAAATCAGGAATTCCTCATCCTGCCTCACGTCTTTCCGTCGGGATGGTGCCGGACGGGATTAACTGGAATTAAATCCTCCTCTTGCCCTTGGAATGGCGGCCTGGAATCCCCCCCTGGAATCCGGGGATAACGGCACGGAGACGCCTCAAGTGGGGGTTAATCCATCCCATTCCCGGCTCCCTCATCCCATTGGCTCATCCCGCTCCCTCTCCGGGCTCTGGGATTTATTTTTAGCTCCTGTGGAAGGAAAGCTCTGCTTTCTTTTTCCTCGCTGCTCCCGGATGAAAGTCGGAATTCCGGCCTTATCCGCTCCCAGCCTGGAGTGCACTTGGATTTCTGAGGGGGATTTTTCCCTTTCCCTTTGTCTCCCCCTTGAGAAATCCCTTCCAAACCTTCCCAAAGGGGAAACATTCCCGGCTTTGCAGAAAAATCCCAAAAAATTCCAGTGTTATCCATGCACTTGGATTTCTGAGGGGCATTTTTCCCTTTCCCTTTGTCTCCCAGCTGAGAAATTCCTTCCCAATCCTCCTGAACTGAAAGCATTCCCGGCTTTGCTCTTCCCTCGGCAAAGGAAAATCCCCAAAATTCCAGCGTTATCCATGTCCAGCCTCGAATGCAGTTGGTTTTCTGAGGGGCATTTTTCCCTTTCCTTTTCCTCCCAGCTGAGAAATTCCTTCCCAATCTTCCCAAATCTTCTCAAAGCGGAAGCATTTCCAGCTTGCTCTTCCCTTGGAAAAGGAAAATCCCAACAATTCCAGCATTATCCATGTCCGTCCTGAAACGCAGTTGGATTTTTGAGGGACATTTTCCCCATTTCCTTCTCCTCCAGTTGTGAAATTTCTCCCATTTGAGAAATTCCTTCCCAATCTTCCCAAAGTGGAAGCATTCCCGGCTTGCTCTTCCCATGGAAAAGGAAAATCCCAACAATTCCAGCGTTATCCATGCACTTGGATTTCTGAGGGGCATTTTTCCCTTCCCCTTGTTTCCCGGTTGAGAAATTCCTTCTAAACCTTCCCAAAGTGGAAGCATTCCCAGCTTGCTCTTTCCTTGGCAAAGGAAATATCCCCAAAATTCCAGCGTTATCCATCTCCAGCCTGGAATGCTGTTGGACTTTTGAGGGGCATTTTCCCCTTTTCCTCTCTCTCCCAGTTGAGAAATTCCTTCCCAAATCTTCCCAAAGCGGAAGCATTCCCAGCTTGCTCTTCCCATGGAAAAGGAAAATCCCAACAATTCCAGCGTTATCCGTGCACTTGGATTTCTGGGGGGCATTTTTCCCTTTCCCTTTGTCTCCCCCTTGAGAAATCCCTTCCAAACCTTCCCAAAGTGGAAGCATTCCCGGCTTTGCTCCTTCCTCGGCAAAGGAAAAATCACAAAAATTCCATCATTATCCATGTCCAGCCTGGAACGCAGTCGGATGTTTTGAGGGGAATTTTTGCCCTTCCAAATCTTCCCGAAGTGGAAGCATTCCCAGATTGCTCTTCCCTTGGCAAAGGAAAATCCCAAAAATTCCATCATTATCCATGTCCAGCCTGGAACGCAGTCGGATGTTTTGAGGGGAATTTTTTGCCCTTCCAAATCTTCCCATTTGAGAAATTCCTTCCAAATCTTCCCGAAGCGGAAGCGTTCCCAGCTTGCTCTTCCCTTGGCAAAGGAAAATCCCAAAAATTCCATCGTTATCCATGTCCATCCTGCAACACAGTTGGATTTCTCGGGGGCATTTTTCCCTTCCCTTTGTCTTCTGCTTGAGAAATTCCTTCCCAAATCTTCCCAAAGTGGAAACATTCCCGGCTTGCTCTTCCCTTGGAAAAGGAAAATCCCAACAATTCCAGCGTTATCCGTGCACTTGGATTTCTGGAGGGGCATTTTTCCCTTTCCCTTTGTCTCCCCCTTGAGAAATCCCTTCCAAACCTTCCCAAAGGGGAAACATTCCCGGCTTTGCTCCTTCCTCGGCAAAGGAAAAATCCCCAAAATTCCATCATTATCCATGTCCAGCCTGGAACGCAGTCGGATGTTTTGAGGGGAATTTTTGCCCTTCCAAATCTTCCCAAAGTGGAAGCATTCCCAGATTGCTCTTCCCTTGGCAAAGGAAAATCCCAAAAATTCCATCATTATCCATGTCCAGCCTGGAACGCAGTCGGATGTTTGAGGGGAATTTTTGCCCTTCCAGATCTTCCCATTTGAGAAATTCCTTCCAAATCTTCCCGAAGTGGAAGCGTTCCCAGATTGCTCTTCCCTTGGCAAAGGAAAAATCCCAAAAATTCCAGCGTTATCCATGTCCATCCTGCAACACAGTTGGATTTCTGGGGGGGCGTTTTTCCCTTCCCTTTGTATTCTGCTTGAGAAATTCCTTCCCAAATCTTCCCAAAGTGGAAACATTCCTGGCTCGCTCTTCCCTTGGAAAAGGAAAATCCCAACAATTCCAGCGTTATCCGTGCACTTGGGTTTTCAAGGGGCATTTTTCCCTTCCCTTTGTCTCCCCCTTGAGAAATCCCTTCCAAATCTTCCCAAAGGGGAAACATTCCCGGCTTTGCAGAAAAATCCAAAAAATTCCAGTGTTATCCGTGCACTTGGATTTCTGAGGGGCATTTTTCCCTTCCCTTTGTCTCCCAGCTGAGAAATTCCTTCCCAATCCTCCTGAACTGAAAGCATTCCTGGCTTTGCTCCTTCCTCGGCAAAGGAAAAATCCCCAAAATTCCAGCGTTATCCATGTCCAGCCTCGAATGCAGTTGGTTTTCTGAGGGGCATTTTTTCCCTTTCCTTTTCCTCCCAGCTGCGAAATTCCTTCCCAATCTTCCCAAATCTTCTCAAAGTGGAAGCATTTCCAGCTTGCTCTTCCCTTGGAAAAGGGAAATCCCAACAATTCCAGCATTATCCATGTCCGTCCTGAAACGCAGTTGGATTTTTGAGGGACATTTTCCCCATTTCCTTTCTCCTCCTCCTCCTCCTCCTTCTCCCAGTTGAGAAATTCCTTCCCAATCTTCCCGAAGCGGAAGCATTCCCAGCTTGCTCTTCCCTTGGAAAAGGAAAATCCCAACAATTCCAGCGTTATCCATGCACTTGGATTTCTGAGGGGCATTTTTCCCTTTCCCTTTGTCTCCCCCTTGAGAAATTCCTTCCAAACCTTCCCAAAGTGGAAGCATTCCCGGCTTTGCTCCTTCCTCGGCAAAGGAAAAAAATCCCAAAAATTCCATCATTATCCATGTCCAGCCTGGAACGCAGTTGGATTTTTGAGGGGAATTTTTGCCCTTCCAAATCTTCCCATTTGAGAAATTTCTTCCGAATCTTCCCAAAGTGGAAACATTCCTGGCTTGCTCTTCCCTTGGAAAAGGAAAATCCCAAAAATTCCAGCATTATCCATGTCCATCCTGCAACACAGTTGGATTTCTGGGGGGGCGTTTTTCCCTTCCCTTTGTCTTCTGCTTGAGAAATTCCTTCCCAAATCTTCCCAAAGTGGAAAACATTCCTGGCTTGCTCTTCCCTTGGAAAAGGAAAATCCCAACAATTCCAGCATTATCCATGCACTTGGATTTCTGGAGGGGCATTTTTCCCTTTCCCTTTGTCTCCCCCTTGAGAAATCCCTTCCAAACCTTCCCAAAGTGGAAGCATTCCCGGCTTTGCTCCTTCCTCGGCAAAGGAAAAATCCCAAAAATTCCAGCGTTATCCATGTCCATCCTGCAACACAGTTGGATTTCTGGGGGGGGGGCATTTTTCCCTTCCCTTTGTCTTCTGCTTGAGAAATTCCTTCCAAATTCTTCCCGAAGTGGAAACATTCCTGGCTTGCTCTTCCCTTGGAAAAGGAAAATCCCAACAATTCCAGCGTTATCCATGCACTTGGGTTTTCAAGGGGCATTTTTCCCTTTCCCTTTGTCTCCCCCTTGAGAAATCCCTTCCAAACCTTCCCAAAGGGGAAACATTCCTGGCTTTGCAGAAAAATCCCAAAAAATTCCAGCGTTATCCGTGCACTTGGATTTCTGAGGGGCATTTTTCCCTTTCCCTTCGTCTCCCAGCTGAGAAATTCCTTCCCAATCCTCCTGAACTGAAAGCATTCCCGGCTTTGCTCTTCCCTCGACAAAGGAAAATCCCCAAAATTCCAGCGTTATCCATGTCCAGCCTCGAATGCAGTTGGATTTCTGAGGGGCATTTTTCCCTTTCCTTTTCCTCCCAGCTGAGAAATTCCTTCCCAATCTTCCCAAATCTTCTCAAAGTGGAAGCATTTCCAGCTTGCTCTTCCCTTGGAAAAGGAAAATCCCAACAATTCCAGCGTTATCCATGCACTTGGATTTCTGGGGGGGCATTTTTCCCTTTCCCTTTGTCTCCCCCTTGAGAAATTCCTTCCAAACCTTCCCAAAGTGGAAGCATTCCCGGCTTTGCTCTTCCCTTGGCAAAGGAAAATCCAAAAAATTCCATCATTATCCATGTCCAGCCTGGAACGCAGTTGGATGTTTTGAGGGGAATTTTTTGCCCTTCCAAATCTTCCCATTTGAGAAATTCCTTCCAAATCTTCCCGAAGTGGAAGCGTTCCCAGATTGCTCTTCCCTTGGCAAAGGAAAAATCCCAAAAATTCCAGCGTTATCCATGTCCAGCCTCGAATGCAGTTGGTTTTCTGAGGGGCATTTTTCCCTTTCCTTTTCCTCCCAGCTGAGAAATTCCTTCCCAATCTCCCCAAATCTTCTCAAAGTGGAAGCATTTCCAGCTTGCTCTTCCCTTGGAAAAGGAAAATCCCAACAATTCCAGCGTTATCCATGTCCATCCTGAAACGCGGTTGGATTTTTGAGGGACATTTTCCCTTTTCCTTCTCCTCCAGTTGTGAAATTTCTCCCATTTGAGAAATTCCTTCCCAATCTTCCCAAAGTGGAAGCATTCCCGGCTTGCTCTTCCCATGGAAAAGGAAAATCCCAACAATTCCAGCGTTATCCATGCACTTGGATTTCTGAGGGGCATTTTTCCCTTCCCCTTGTTTCCCGGTTGAGAAATTCCTTCTAAACCTTCCCAAAGTGGAAGCATTCCCAGCTTGCTCTTTCCTTGGCAAAGGAAATATCCCCAAAATTCCAGCGTTATCCATCTCCAGCCTGGAATGCTGTTGGACTTTTGAGGGGCATTTTCCCCCTTTCCTCTCTCTCCCAGTTGAGAAATTCCTTCCCAAATCTTCCCAAAGTAGAAGCATTCCCAGCTTGCTCTTCCCATGGAAAAGGAAAATCCCAACAATTACAGCATTATCCATGCACTTGGATTTCTGAGGGGCACTTTCCCCTTCCCTTTGTCTCCCCCTTGAGAAATTCCTTCCAAACCTTCCCAAAGTGGAAGCATTCCCGGCTTTGCTCCTTCCTCGGCAAAGGAAAAATCACAAAAATTCCATCATTATCCATGTCCAGCCTGGAACGCAGTCGGATGTTTTGAGGGGAATTTTTGCCCTTCCAAATCTTCCCGAAGTGGAAGCGTTCCCAGATTGCTCTTCCCTTGGCAAAGGAAAATCACAAAAATTCCAGCATTATCCATGTCCAGCCTGGAACGCAGTCGGATGTTTTGAGGGGAATTTTTTGCCCTTCCAAATCTTCCCATTTGAGAAATTCCTTCCAAATCTTCCCGAAGTGGAAGCGTTCCCAGATTGCTCTTCCCTTGGCAAAGGAAAAATCCCAAAAATTCCAGCGTTATCCGTGTCCATCCTGCAATACAGTTGGATTTCTGGGGGGGCATTTTTCCCTTCCCTTTGTCTTCTGCTTGAGAAATTCCTTCCCAAATCTTCCCAAAGTGGAAACATTCCCGGCTTGCTCTTCCCATGGAAAAGGAAAATCCCAACAATTCCAGCGTTATCCATGCACTTGGATTTCTGAGGGGCACTTTCCCCTTCCCTTTGTCTCCCAGTTGAGAAATTTCTCCCAGTTGAGAAATTCCTTCCAAAACTTCCCAAAGTGGAAGCATTCCCAGCTTTGCTCCCTTCCTCGGCAAAGGAAAAATCACAAAAATCCCATCATTATCCATGTCCAGCCTGGAACGCAGTTGGATTTTTGAGGGGAATTTTTGCCCTTCCAAATCTTCCCGAAGTGGAAGTGTTCCCAGCTTGCTCTTCCCTTGGCAAAGGAAAATCCCCAAAATTCCATCATTATCCATGTCCAGCCTGGAACGCAGCTGGATGTTTTGAGGGGAATTTTTGCCCTTCCAAATCTTCCCATTTGAGAAGTTCCTTCCAAATCTTCCCGAAGTGGAAGCTTTCCCAGATTGCTCTTCCCTTGGCAAAGGAAAATCCCAAAAATTCCAGCGTTATCCATGTCCATCCTGCAACACAGTTGGATTTCTGGGGGGGGGGCGTTTTTCCCTTCCCTTTGTCTTCTGCTTGAGAAATTCCTTCCAAATCTTCCCAAAGTGGAAAACATTCCTGGCTTGCTCTTCCCATGGAAAAGGAAAATCCCAACAATTCCAGCGTTATCCGTGCACTTGGGTTGTCAAGGGGCGTTTTTCCCTTCCCTTTGTCTCCCCCTTGAGAAATTCCTTCCCAAACCTTCCCAAACCGGAAGAGTTCCCGGCTTCGCTCTTCCCTCGGCAAAGGAAAATTCCAACAATTCCGCTGCGGAATCCGGCTCCATCCAATCCCCGAGCGCCCCCGATGGAAAACCAACCCCAGGCCGCACCAGGAAAACATGGAGAACATCCCGGTTTTGGGACAACATCCCACTTCTGGGGGCTGGAGAACCTCCCCAACTCCCCATTTTTCCCCCCAAAAAATCCCGGAGTTTCGCGGGAGGCGCATTCCCGCCACGCAGGATCCGGGATCCGGCACAAAAGAAGGGAGCCGTTTTCCTGGATATTTTAATTTTTTTTTTAATTTTTAGTATGATTTTAATTTTTAAATTTTAATATTTTTTTTTTAATTTTTAATATTTTTAATTTTTTTTTTCCCTGGATATTTTAAATTTTTTTTTCCCTGGATTTTGGGACAAGGTTCAGGCCGGGGCCGAGGCGCGGATGTGTCAAGATGAGGGATGGCCTTGGTGGGGGGGGTCACCTCTCCTTTGGAATTCCGACGCCGCTTTTCCGTAGGCTGGGAAGGGGTGGGAATTGGGAGGTGGGAAGGAGATTTATTCCTCCCGCCGGTCCCGTAGCTCCTTGTTAGGTCAAATTCCCTGATTTCCGGCGACAAAAGGAGCTTGTTAAAAGAATCTCCCTGGAAAAATTCCTCTGGGAGCGAGTGCTCCGTCTCCCCTCCCCTGGCCCGGCATTCCCGGGGAATGGAAGGGTGCGTGAGGCGGATTCCCAAAAAATCAAATGAAGCCCCCTCCTCCCCCCAGGAAAAGGAGCAGCTCGTTCCCAGGAATTTTTTGGGGAAATTCTGCCTTTTTCCGGGTGTTTTCTGCGGAATTCCAGGATCCCTGCTCCTCCTTTATCCACGGGGATGTTCTGCTTTTCCCGCCCTCCCAGGCTGTTCCACAGGTAATTCCCGTTCATTTTCCCTGGCTTGGCTCCGTCCTCTATCGGCAACTTCCACCCAAAGGATTGTCCCAAAGAGGCACCAGGAAAATCCATGAGCTCAACCTCCCCTCTTTTTCCAGGCTATCAGATCCCAAAAATCCTTTTATCCCCATCCCCTAAATTCCAGTGGGAATTCTGAGCCCAATCCCAACCCCAAAACTGAGGATTCCTCCCGCTGCCTCCTTATCCCAGCGTCCTGCCAGCCCCATTCCCAAAATCCTTCGTTTTCTTCCAGTTTTTCCAACCTCTGTGGTCCCACACACCACAAATCCCCCCGAAACAGAACTTGCTCCGAGGATATTCCACATTCCTTATCCTGCCCTCCCTCCATCCCAAAATTCCTGCCCCATTCCCGTGTCTCAATCCTGACTCAGGGCTGGGAAACTCCAGGACCTGAGGAGCCCAGGCAGGATCAGCTCAGGGTCTCCATATCCAGGGAATCGGGAATCCCTCCGATGTTTGGCACAGCAAGGCCTGGATTGGGATCTCGGGCTTGCAACAGTCCGGACTTTTCCATGCTTTTCACGGAATCATGGAATGGTTTGGGTTGGAAAGAGATTAAAGATGATCCCGTTCCACCCCATCCATGGGCAGGGACACCTCCCACCATCCCAGGTGGATCCAAATCCATCCAACCCGGCCTTGGACATTCCCAGGGATCCAGGGGCAGCCCCAGCCAAGCTGGGAATTCCAGCCCAGCCAGGAATTCCTGCCCAAGCTCCCAGCCCAAGCTCCCTTTTCCCAGTGGGAAGCCATTCCCTGTCTCCTGTCCCTGCAGCCCTTGTCCCCAGCCCCTCTCCAGCTCTCCTGGAGCCCCTGCAGGCACTCGGAGCATTCCCTGGAGTTTTTCCCTTCTCCAGGGGAACATTCCCAGCTCTCCCAGACCAAAAGAGCTCCAGAATCCTGGAATGGTTTGGGTTGGAAGGGACCTTAAATCCCATCCAATTCCCACACATTCCATGGGCAGGGACACCTCCCACCATCCCAGGTGGATCCAACCTGGCCTTGGACATTCCCAGGGATCCAGGGGCAGCCCCAGCCAAGCTGGGAATTCCAGCCCAGCCAGGAATTCCTGCCCAAGATGCCAGCCCCAGCTCCCCTTGCCCAATGGGAAGCCATTCCCTGTGTCCCACCAAACTTCCCTCTCCACCCCATCTTCACCCCCTTCTGCAGGTGACACCGACTTCCCAACACCGGGGTGACCTGATCCAGGTGAGCAGGACCATCCCCACCTTCCCGCCGGCACCCGGAACCTCCTGACGGAAGCTCCGGTGGGTTTGCAATTCCCACGGGAATTGTCGCAGCGCTCCGAATCCCTAAATCCGCGATCGCCCCTTTGGAGCTGATTATGGGAAGCAGATTTATTAAGGATTAACGAATGGGATGATAAAACCCCCTCGCTAATCTTCGGGATGGTTCCGATAATCCTTGAAAACCGGGAATGGCAGCCCAGGAAAATCCTTATCCAATAAATCTGGAGGGAGCGGGGGGCGGTGTTTAATAGGAACTGATTATTAGGAACACATTCCTTGAAAATCGTCCCCGTCCCAGATCCTTATCTCTGCCACCGCGGGATAA